>SRMA01002472.1:0-29188 GCA_007224835.1 Danionella cerebrum | reverse complement strand
GCCATTAGGTGGCGCTATAACTGACACTGTATTTCGCTCTATGAACTCCTTCAGACATGGACTCTTAACACGCATGACGAATTTTAACCGATCAGACATTGCATTGCTGAGTTATTAACCACTTCCTGTTCAAAGAAAAAGTCAAACTTTCGAGGACTGCCATTCGCGCATCGTAAAATGAAGTCAAAAAAGCTTCGCAATTTAACATCCATATGCCTTGAGAGAATACTGAACAACTTTGGAGATGAACAGATGAATTCTCTAGGAGGAGTTCGTTAAAGTACAAAGCCTGAAATTATGCTAAATTCCATACAATAATGAAAAATAACCGACTTCCTGCCGGTTTTGGAAACGGATTACCATTGACTTTTTTGTTGGTCCTGATCCCTTACATAAGTGTACTGATTTTCAAGCATGTACTCGCAATACAGCCTGAAATACAAGTATAAAACAACAGAAAAGGGTCTATTACATGTTGGCACTAGGTGGCGCTATAACTGTGACTGTATATCGCTATTTGGATTTGTTAAGATATGGACTCTTAACATACATAGCGAATTTGAACTGGATCGGACATTGCTTGGCCGAGTTATAACAACTTCCTGTTCACGACAAAATTTCGACTTTGGATGACCGCTGTGCGCACATAGTTTATCTAAGAAAAAAAAGCTTCGCAATTTAACATCCCATATGCCTTAAGATAGTGCTGAGCGAGTTTTGAGACGAACAGATGAAATCTCTAGGAGGAGTTCGTTAAAGTACGACGTGAGCAAAAATGGCCATTTTTAGAGGTTTTTGCAAAATAGCTGACTTCCTGTCGATTTTGGAAATGAGATCCCATTTACTTATATTTAAGTTTTAGTACCCTACACATGCGTGGCGAATTTCATTAACCTACGACAAACTCATAGCGCATCATAAGCTACAACGCGTTAGGTGGCGCTCTAGAGTCATTTTACCACACCCGCTTTTCAAAACACAATTAGGCGTAAATTTTCACCGGTTCTGATGTGTGTGCAAAATTTGGTGACTTTTTACGCATGTTTAGGCCCTCAAAAGTGCCCGCAAAAACACGTTAGAAGAAAAAAAAAAATAATAATTAAAGCTGCAAGCAGCGATCAAGGGCTCGAGCACCTACGTCGCCGTCGCCTCTCGGTGGCCAAGTAGTTACAATGCGCTCTACGACCGATCCTTAGTTAGAAGACGTATTCAAGAGAGATCTGTTCAACTAACCTAATGATACAGGCAACTCAAGTAAAAAAAATCCCATCTCAAAGCATCATGACCCCCAGGCGGCGCTAATGAGTCTAAATATTTATGAGTTGAAATATTTTTTTGGGACTGTTTTGGCCAATATTCTGGCAACCTGTCAAAATTGGTAAAAATGCAGTTTTAAATGCTGTTCCACCTGTGATCACTTGGTGGCGCTATAACCGATGAATAATGTTGTAGTTATATTCAGACAGGGACTTTTAGTATAGTTGGTACATTTGGGATCCATCAGACATTGTATGGCTGAGTAATAATAACTTCCTGTTTATGGCGAAATGTCAAATTTCAATGGCTGGTGTACGTACACCGTTTATCAAAGTTATAAAAGCTTTGCAATTTAACATCAAACGTACCTTAAGAGAAGATTTCTGGAGTTTAAAGGTGAGCAGATAAAATCTCTAGGAGGAGTTCGTTGAAGTATGAGACATGGAAAAGTGCCATTTTAAGGGTTTTTTGCTAAATAATTAACTTCCTGTTGATTTTGGAAACTCACTCCAATTGACTTTTTTGTTTGTCTTGATCTTTAACATGAGTGTGGCAATTTTCAAGCATGTCCTTTAAACACAGTCTGAAATAGCAGTAAAAAAACAGCAGAAAATACTATATTGCATGCTGCCATTAGGTGGCGCTATAACTGACACTGTATATCGCTATTTGCATTTGTTAAGATATTCACTCTTAACCTACATGGCGAATTTGAACTGGATCGGACATTGCTTGGCCGAGTTATAACAACTTCCTGTTTACGACAAAATTTCGACTTTTGATGACCGCTGTGCGCACATAGTTTATCGAAGTCAAAAAAGCTTCGCAATTTAACATCCCATATGCCTTAAGATAGTGCTGAACGAGTTTTGAGACGAACAGATGAAATCTCTAGGAGGAGTTCGTTAAAGTACGACGTGAGCAAAAATGGCCATTTTTAGAGGTTTTTGCAAAATAGCTGACTTCCTGTCGATTTTGGAAATGAGATCCCATTTACTTATATTTAAGTTTTAGTACCCTACACATGCGTGGCGAATTTCATTCACCTACGACAAACTCATAGCGCATCATAAGCTACAACGCGTTAGGTGGCGCTGTAGAGTCATTTTACCACACCCGCTTTTCGAACCACAAATAGACGTAAATTTACGCAGGTTCTGATGTGTGTGCAAAATTTGGTGACTTTTTATGCATGTTTAGGCCCTCAAAAGTGCCCGCAAAAACACGTTAGAAGAAAAAGAATAATTAAAGCTGCAAGCAGCGATCAAGGGCTCGAGCACCTACGTCGCCATCGCCTCTCGGTGGCCAAATCGTTACAATGCGCTCTATGACTGATCCTTAGTTTTAAATGCTGTTCCACCTGTGATCACTTGGTGGCGCAATAACTGATGATTGGGTAAAGTTCATTTTTACAGCTTAAAGAGTCAAAAATAGAATTAAAATGAAAACATACACCAAAGTGTTTCTTTCTCACTGCATTCATTATCTTATGCTGATGCTAAAATTATCTTTATTTGTTTCTTACATTTTGAAATGTTGCCAGATTATCCAAGAGTTGTTAGATTATCACCCTGCAAATATCTAGTTTCATAACTGTGTATTTCCCTGGGATATTATTTTTGATGAACGAAAACGAGTGGTAAACCAACAATTATTACCCATAAATAATAGTAAAGCACACCTGATATTAACTGTTAACCAGATGATCATCGTAAGAGCTAGTTTGATATAAGCATTGCAGCATCAATCTGTAGCTCTGTTCTGAACAATCTGCAGCTTTCTAAGCTGTTTTATTTGTCGCAGTCCAAACAACTGAACAATACTCCATGCATTCATTTTTTTAAAGTAAGAGGTAAAAGAAAGAGCATTTTCTGGATACTGCGGTACCATTTGGCATGTCCTTGGTAATGCAGTCGATATGTTGTTACCATCCCTGCACATTATAGTGTTTAGAAACACACTGATAAAAACCTTGTATGGAGCTGCTGGTGTATACTTTGAAACAGGGTTGGAACCAGTACATGACACTGCACTATATAAACAGGGACAGAAACATTATTCCATTGTGGAAATGATAGAACAATGATGGAACTGAGTCACTCTGAATAAAACTAAATGTTTACCTGCTTTTCCTTTGCATTAGTGGCACCTTGTTATACTGATATATTGTTATGCTGAAATAATGGACTTTATGTTATTGTTATCACTGGTTGATCATGATCAGAATGTGCACATCTAACATGAATTTAGGTTCAATGGACATTTTAAACATGACAAATTGTATTATGTTGTCAAATTCTGATCACGTGGAACTGATATTCACAATAAAAATCACATAGATCCATAAATAGATTTACAGGGCAAAACAAGCTGTTTCAGTTTCATTGTCTATTAGGCCCTTTATGCTTCATCACCATTATTGTGTGGTATTTATCCTATAAGTTACACACAAACCCTCAAAATAGGCATTGTGATTTCATTACAGTCTTTCTGCTTTGCTTTTTTTTGCACATGGACTAAAAAGCAGCACCAGGGAGTTTATTACAAATGAATGCAAACATTTCACAAACAAATATCTTTTAAGTAGTAAGTCTAATGCAAATAAAATATAAACATCTAAAGCTTTTTACATTATATCACATCAACACATTTTTACTTTGTTTTATCCTTCTTTTTACGTTAAATGTTAATTATTCTAATGATTACGCAAATAAAATATGAACATCTGAAGTTTGTATAATGCTGTGCATTTGCTGTAATGCTGTACAATATTCACTGCTGTAAGCAACTTGCATTGGACGATTGCATTCTTTTTAACTTATATTTATAATTAAACAATGTGTTACAAGTATATTTGACATCTACGCGGCATATAAGCAAAATAAAAATGAAAACGTCTTCACGAGTAAACATTTTATGTGAACGCTCATTGTCTGTGCAATCACGTGATTGAATGCGCGTTCACGCAGAGGTGAGCCGAAAAATATGCCACAACGGCAGCAGCGCGCTGCAGTCATAGAGGCCGTGGGTCTCAGCGAAGCACGGGAGATCAACTACTTTCAAACTCTCAGAGAGAGAGAGCGAGAGAGATGACAGCACCGAACTGGACGATCGCGAACGAGACACAGTGACTGTGCGCTAGTAGCGGTTGGCCACGCACTCAGAGAGAAAGTGAAACCGGAGCAGACGCGCATGTTAAATAGTTCACCCCCGGACTCTAATTGAAGCAGCGAAAAGTCAATCACTCTCAACACGCACGCACATAAAAATAGTATAAATATAATATAATCTCTTAAGCCCGAGAGTCCAAGGTACCGGGGACTTGCCCCCTTGTGCATTACATTTCCGCTCATAGCTCACTAACACTGAGAATGACCCTACACATATCACATACCATTGTGCTCAGCGGAAACTCCTCTAAAAATCTAATTCAGTTTCATATCCGTTAACCACAGCTCTAGCGCCATGCAAATATACAACAACATGTCCGGAGTATAATTCATGACCAATTTTTTGTTTTGTGCTCTCTTAAAGCCACAGTACACCCCCTTTCCCCTTAAAGCGACAGAACCCTATAGCCATTTTAAGGGTTTCTTTGCAAAATAATTAACTTCCTTTTGATTTTGGAAAATCGATGCAATTGACTTTTTTGTTTGTCTTAATCTGTAACATAAGTGTGGCAATTTTCAAGGATGTCCTTTAAACACAGTCTGAAATAGCAGTAAAAAAACAGCAGAAAATGCTATATTGCATGCTGCCATTAGGTGGCGCTATAACTGACACTGTATTTCGCTCTATGAAAGCCTTCAGACGTGGACTCTTAACACGCTTGACAAATTTTAACCCGATCAGAAATTGCATTGCTGAGTTATTTACCACTTCCTGTTCATATAAAAAGTTTGAATTTCGAGGACTGCCATTCGCGCATCGTAAAATGAAGTCAAAAAATCTTCGCAATTTAACATCCCATATGCCTTGAGAGAATACTGAACAACTTTGGAGATGAACAGATGAATTCTCTAGGAGGAGTTTGTTAAAGTATGAGACATGGAAAAGTGCCATTTAAAGGGTTTTTTGCAAAATATTTAACTTCCTGTTGATTTTGGAAAATCGATGCAATTGACTTTTTTGTTTGTCTTGATCTGCAACATAAGTGTGGCAATTTTCAAGGATGTCCTTTAAACACAGTCTGAAATAGCAGTAAAAAACAGCAGAAATTGCTATATTGCATGCTGCCATTAGGTAGCGCTATAACTGACACTGTATTGCGCTCTATGAAATCCTTCAGACATGGACTCTTAACACGCATGACAAATTTTAACCTGATCAGACATTGCATTGCTGAGTTATTAACCACTTCCTGTTCAAAGAAAAAGTTCGACTTTCGAGGACTGCCATTCGCGCGTCGTAAAATGAAGTCAAAAAAGCTTCGCAATTTAACATCCCATATGCCTTGAGAGAATGCTGAACAACTTTGAAGATGAACAGATGAATTCTCTAGGAGGAGTTAGTTAAAGTACAAAGCCTGAAACTGTGCTCAATTTCATACAATAGTAAAAAATAACCGACTTCCTGTCGGTTTTGGAAACTGATTCCTATTGACTTTTTTGTTGGTCCTGATGCCCTACATACGTGTACGGATTTTCAAACATGTACTCCCAATACAGCCTGAAATACAAGTATAAAACAACAGAAAATGGTCTATTACGTGTTGGCACTAGGTGGCGCTATAACTGTCACTGTATATCGCTATTTGGATTTGTTAAGATATGGACTCTTAACATACATAGAGAATTTGAACTGGATCGGACATAGCTTGGCCGAGTTATAACAACTTCCTCTTTACGACAAAATTTAGACTTTGGATGACCGCTGTGCGCACATAGTTTATCGAAGTCAAAAAAGCTTCGCAATTTAACGTCCCATATGCCTTAAGATAGTGCTGAACGAGTTTTGAGACGAACGGATGAAATCTCTAGGAGGAGTTCGTTAAAGTACGACGTGAGCAAAAATGGCCATTTTTTGAGGTTTTTGGGAAATAGCTGACTTCCTGTCGATTTTGGAAATGAGATCCCATTTGCTTATATTTAAGTTTTAGTACCCTACACATGCGTGGCGAATTTCATTCACCTACGACAAACTCATAGCGCATCATTAGCTACAACGCGTTAGGTGGCGCTGTAGAGTCATTTTACCACACCCGCTTTTCAAACCACAAATAGACGTAAATTTTCGCAGGTTCTGATGTGTGTGCAAAATTCGGTGACTTTTTACGCATGTTTAGGCCCTCAAAAGTGCCCGCAAAAACACGTTACAAAAATAAGAATAATAATTAAAGCTGCAAGCAGCGATCAAGGGCTCGAGCACCTACGTCGCCATCGCCTCTCGGTGGCCAAATCGTTACAATGCGCTCTACGACTGATCCTTAGTTTTAAATGCTGTTCCACCTGTGATCACTTGGTGGCGCAATAACTGATGATTGGGTAAAGTTCATTTTTACAGCTTTAAGAGTCAAAAATAGAATTAAAATGAAAACATACACCAAAGCGTTTCTTTCTCACCGCATTTATTATCTTATGCTATAATTATCTTTATTTGTTTCTTACATTTTGAAATGTTGCCAGATTATCCAAGAATTGTTAGATTATCACCCTTCAAATATCTAGTTTCATAACTGTATTTCCCTGGGATATTATTTTTGATGAACTAAAACGAGTGCTAAACCAACAATTAATACCCATAAATAATAGTAAATAAAGCACACCTGATATTAACTGTTAACCAGATGATCATCGTAAGAGCTAGTTTGATATAAGCATTGCAGCATCAATCTGTAGCTCTGTTCTGAACAATCTGCAGCTTTCTAAGCTGTGTTTTATTTGTTGCAGTCCAAACAACTGAACAATACTCCATGCATACATTTTTTTAAAGTAAGAGGTAAAAGAAAGAACATTTTCTGGATACTGCAGTACCATTTGGCATGTCCTTGGTAATGCAGTCGATATGTTGGTACCATCCCTGCACATTATAGTGTTTAGAAACACACTGATAAAAACCTTGTATGGAACTGCTGGTGTATACTTTGAAACAGGGTTGGAACAAGTACAGGACTGGCCTTATATAAACAGCGACAGAAACATTATTCCATTGTGGAAATGATAGAACAATGATGGAACTGAGTCACTCTGAATTAAACTAAATGTTTACCTGCCTTTCCTTTGCATTATTGGCCCCTTGTTATACTGATATATTGTTATGCTGAAATAATGGACTTTATGTTATTGTTATCACTGGTTGAGCATGATCAGAATGTGCACATCTAGCATGAATTTAGGTTCAATGGACATTTTAAACATGATAAAATTGTATTAGGTTGTCAAATTCTGATCATGTGGAACACATATTCACAATAAAAATCACATAGATCCATAAATAGATTTACAGGGCAAAACAAGCTGTTTCAGTTTCATTGTCTATTAGGCCCTTTATGTTTCATCACAATTAATGTGTGGTATTTATCCTATAAGTTACACACAAAACCTCAAAATAGGCATTGTGATTTCATTACAGTATTTCTGCTTTGCTTTTTTTGCACATGGACTAAAAAGCAGCACCAGGGAGGTTATTACAAATGAATGCAAACAACATTTCACAAACAAATATCTTTTAAGTAGTCAGTCTAATGCAAATAAAATATAAACATCTAAAGCTTTTTATATTATATCATATCAACAAATTTTTACTTGTTTTTATCCTTCTTTTTACGTTAAATGTTAATTATTCTAATGAATACGCAAATAAAATATAAACATCTGAAGTTTGTGTAATGCTGTACATTCATAAATTACAATATTCACTGCTGTAAGCAACTTGCTTTAGGTGATTGCATTCTTTTAAACCTATATTTATAATTAAACAATGTGTTACAAGTAAATTTGACATCTACGCGGCATATAAGCAAAATAAAAATGAAAACGTCTTCACGAGTAAATATTTTATTTGAACTCTATTGGCCTAGTCTGTGCAATCACGTGATTGAATGCGCGTTCACGCAGAGGTGAGCCGAAAGATGGCACAATGGCAGCAGCGCTGCAGGACTCAGTGAAGCACGGGAGATCAACTACTGTCAAACTCTCAGAGAGAGAGCGAGAGAGATGACAGCACCGAACTGGACGATCGCGAACGAGACACAGTGGCTGGGCGCTAGTAGCGGTTGGCCACGAACTCAGAGAGAAAGTGAAACCGGAGCAGACGCGCATGTTAAATAGTCTGCCCCCGGACTCTGATTGAAGCAGCGAAACGTCAATCACTCTCAACACGCACGCACATAAAAATAGTATAATACAAATCAACATAAATATAATATACGGTAACCTCTTAAGCCCGAGAATCCCAGGTACCGGGGACTTGCCCCCTTGCGCATTACATTTTCGCTCATAGCTCACTAACCCTGAGAATGACCCACACATATTACATACCGTTGTGCTCAGCGGAAACTCCTCTAAAAATCTAATTCAATTTCATATCCGTTAACCACAGTTCTAACGCCAAGCAAATAAACAACAGCATGTCCGGAGTATAATTCATGACCAAGTTTTTGTTTCTGTGCACTATTAATTCTCAATACGAATTCTCTGCTCTGCCAGACTTGCTACTCTTTTCCCATTCGAATGCCACTCCTCTTAAAGCCACAGTACACCCCCTGTGTACTGTGCACAGTACACCCCATGTGTACTGTTTCCCATAAAGCGACAGAACCCTACAGCCATTTTAAAGGTTTTTTGGAAAATAATTAACTTCCTTTTGATTTTGGAAAATCGCTGCAATTTACTTTTTTGTTTGTCTTGATCTGTAACATAAGTGTGGCAATTTTCAAGCATGTCCTTTAAACACAGTCTGAAATAGCAGTAAAAAACAGAAGAAAATGCTATATTGCATGCTGCCATTAGGTGGCGCTATAACTGACACTGTATTTCGCTATATGAATTCTTTCAGACGTGGACTCTTAACACGCGTGACAAATTTTAACCCAATCAGAAAGTGCATTGCTGAGTTATTAACCACTTCCTGTTCATAGAAAAAGTTTGACTTTCGAGGACTGCCATTCGCGCATCGTAAAATAAAGTAAAAAAAGCTTCGCAATTTAACATTCCATATGCCTTGCGAAAATACTGAACAACTTTGGAGATGAACAGATGAAGTCTCTAGGAGGAGTTTGTTAAAGTATGAGACATGGAAAAGTGCCATTTTAAGGGTTTTTTGCTAAATAATTAACTTCCTGTTGATTTTGGAAACTCGCTCCAATTGACTTTTTTGTTTGTCTTGATCTTTAACATGAGTGTGGCAATTTTCAAGCATGTCCTTTAAACACAGTCTGAAATAGCAGTAAAAAACAGCAGAAAATACTATATTGCATGCTGCCATTAGGTGGCGCCATAACTGACACTGTATATCGCTCTATGAAATCCTTCAGACATGGACTCTTAACACGCATGACGAATTTTAACCCGATCAGACATTGCATTGATGAGTTATTAACCACTTCCTGTTCATGGAAAAAGTTCAACTTTCGAGGACTGCCAATCGCGCATCGTAAAATGAAGTCAAAAAAGCTTCGCAATTTAACATCCCATATGCCTTGAGAGAATACTGAGCAACTTTGGAGATGAACCGATGAATTCTCTAGGAGGAGTTCGTTAAAGTACAAACCCTGAAACTATGCTCAATTACATAAAATAATAAAAAATAACCGACTTCCTGTCGGTTTTGGAAACTGATTCCTATTGACTTTTTTGTTGGTCCTGATGCCCTACATACGTGTACTGATTTTCAAACATGTACTCGCAATACAGCCTGAAATGCAAGTATAAAACAACAGAAAATGGTCTATTACATGTTGGCACTAGGTGGCGCTATAACTGTCACTGTATATCGCTATTTGGATTTGTTAAGATATGGACTCGGACATTGCTTGGCCGAGTTATAACAACTTCCTGTTTACGACAAAATTTCGACTTTGGATGACCGCTGTGCGCACATAGTTTATCGAAGTCAAAAAAGCTTCGCAACTTAACATCCCATATGCCTTAAGATAGTGCTGAACGAGTTTTGAGACTAACAGATGAAATCTCTAGGAGGAGTTCGTTAAAGTACGACGTGAGCAAAAATGGCCATTTTTAGAGGTTTTTGGGAAATAGCTGACTTCCTGTCGATTTTGGAAATGAGATCCCATTTACTTATATTTAAGTTTAGTACCCTACACATGCGTGGCGAATTTCATTCGCCTACGACAAACTCATAGCGCATCATAAGCTACAACGCGTTAGGTGGCGCTCTAGAGTCATTTTACCACACCCGCTTTTCGAAACAAAATTAGACGTAAATTTTCGCAGGTTCTGATGTGTGTGCAAAATTCGGTGACTTTTACGCATGTTTAGGCCCTCAAAAGTGCCCGCAAAAACACGTTACAAAAATAAGAATAATAATAATCCTAACAGAAACAATAGGGTTCTTGCACCTCCGGTGCTCGAGCCCGTTGGGCCCGAGCTCCTTCGGTGCTCGAGCCCTAATTAAAGCTGCAAGCAGCGATCAAGGGCTCGAGCACCTACGTCGCCATCGCCTCTCGGTGGCCAAGTCATTACAATGCGCTCTACGACTGATCCTTAGTTAGAAGACATATTGAAGTGAGATCTTTTCAAATTACCTAATCATACAGGGAAATTAAATAAAAAAAATCACATCTCAAAGCATCATGACCCCCAGGGGGCGCTAACAAGTCTAAATATTTACGAGTTGAAATTTTTTTTGGGACTGTTTTGGCCAATATTCTGGTAACCTAGGTAAAAATGCAGTTTTAAATGCTGTTCTTCCTGTGATCACTTGGTGGCGCTATACCAGATGATTAATGTTTTAGATGTGTTCAGACAGGGACTTTTAGTATAGTTGGTACATTTAGGATCGATCAGACTTTGTATGGCTGAGTTATAATAACTTCCTGTTTATGGCGAAAGTCAAATTTCGTTGACTGGTGTACATACATTGTTTATCAAAGTAATAAAAGCTTCGCAATTTAACATCCAACATACCTTAAGAGAAGATTTCTGGAGTTTGAAGGTGAGCAGATTAAATCTCTAGGAGGAGTTTGTTAAAGTATGAGACATGGAAAAGTGCCATTTTAAGGGTTTTTTGCTAAATAATTAACTTCCTGCTGATTTTGGAAACTCGCTCCAATTGACTTTTTTGTTTGTCTTGATCTTTAACATGAGTGTGGCAATTTTCAAGCATGTCCTTTAAACAAAGTCTGAAATAGCAGTAAAAAACAGAAGAAAATGCTATATTGCATGCTGCCATTAGGTGGCGCTATAACTGACACTGTATTTCGCTCTATGAAATCCTTCAGACGTGGACTCTTAACACGCTTGACAAATTTTAACCCGATCAGAAATTGCATTGCTGAGTTATTAACCACTTCCTGTTCATATAAAAGTTTGACTTTCGAGGACTGCCATTCGCGCATCGTAAAATGAAGTCAAAAAAGCTTCGCAATTTAACATCCCATATGCCTTGCAAAAATACTGAACAACTTTGGAGATGAACAGATGAATTCTCTAGGAGGAGTTTGTTAAAGTATGAGACATGGAAAAGTGCCATTTTAAGGGTTTTTTTGCAAAATATTTAACTTCCTGTTGATTTTGGAAAATCGATGCAATTGACTTTTTTGTTTGTCTTGATCTGCAACATAAGTGTGGCAATTTTCAAGCATGTCCTTTAAACACAGTCTGAAATAGCAGTAAAAAACAGCAGAAAACGCTATATTGCATGCTGCCATTAGGTGGCGCTATAACTGACACTGTATATCGCTCTATGAAATCCTTCAGACATGGACTCTAAACACGCATGACGAATTTTAACCCGATCAGACATTGCATTGCTGAGTTATTAACCACTTCCTGTTCGTAGAAAAAGTTCAAATTTCGAGGACTGCCATTCACGCATCGTAAAATGAAAAAAAAAAAGCTTCGCAATTTAACATCCCATATGCCTTGAGAGAATACTGAACAACTTTGAAGATGAACAGATGAATTCTCTAGGAGGAGTTCGGTAAAGTACAAAGCCTGAAACTGTGCTCAATTTCATACAATAGTAAAAAATAACCGACTTCCTGTCTGTTTTGGAAACTGAATCCTATTGACTTTTTTGTTGGTCCTGATCCCTTACATAAGTGTACTGATTTTCAAACATGTACTCGCAATACAGCCTGAAATACAAGTATAAAACAACAGAAAAGGGTCTATTACATGTTGCCACTAGGTGGCGCTATAACTGACACTGCATATTGCTATTTGCATTTGTTAAGATATTCACTCTTAACCTACATGGCGAATTTGAACTGGATCGGACATTGCTTGGCCGAGTTATAACAACTTCCTCTTTACGACAAAATTTCGACTTTGGATGACCGCTGTGCGCACATAGTTTATCGAAGTCAAAAAAGCTTCGTAATTTAACATCCCATATGCCTTAAGATAGTGCTGAACGAGTTTTGAGACGAACAGATGAAATCTCTAGGAGGAGTTCGTTAAAGTACGACGTGAGCAAAAATGGCCATTTTTAGAGGTTTTTGCGAAATAACTGACTTCCTGTCGATTTTTGAAATGAGATCCCATTTACTTATATTTAAGTTTTAGTACCCTACACATGCGTGGCGAATTTCATTCGCCTACGACAAACACACAGCGCATCATAAGCTACAACGCGTTAGGTGGCGCTGTAGAGTCATTTTACCACACCCGCTTTTCGAAACACAAATAGACGTAAATTTTCGCAGGTTCTGGTGTGTGTGCAAAATTTGGTGACTTTTTACGCATGTTTAGGCCCTCAAAAGTGCCCGCAAAAACACGTTAGAAAAATAATAATAATAATAATAATAATAATAATAATAATAATAATAATAATCCTAACAGAAACAATAGGGTTCTTGCACCTCCGGTGCTCGAGCCCGTTGGGCCCGAGCTCCTTCGGTGCTCGAGCCCCAATTAAAGCTGCAAGCAGCGATCAAGGGCTCGAGCACCTACGTCGCCATCGCCTCTCGGTGACCAAGTCGTTACAATGCGCTCTACGACCGATCCTTAGTTAGAAGACGTATTTAAGTGAGATCTGTTCAAATTACCTTATGATACAGGCAACTCAAATAAAAAAAAATCCCATTTCAAAGCATCATGACCCCAAGGCGGCGCCAACGAGTCTAAATATTTACAAATTGAAATATTTTTTGGGACTGTTTTGGCCAATGATCTGGTAACCTATGTCAAAATTGTTAAAAATGCAGTTTAAATGCTGTTCCGCCTGTGATCACTTGGTGGCGCAATAACTGATGATTGGGGAAAGTTCATTTTTACAGCTTTAAGAGTCAAAAATAGAATTAAAATGAAAACACACACCAAAGCGTTGCTTTCTCACCGCATTCATTATCTTATGCTATAATTATCTTTATTTGTTTCTTACATTTTGAAATGTTGCCAGATTTTCTAAGAATTGTTAGATTATCACCCTTCAAATATCTAGTTTCATAACTGTATTTCCCTGGGATATTATTTTTGATGAACTAAAACGAGTGGTAAACCAACAATTATTACCCATAAATAATAGTAAAGCATATGTGATATTAACTGTTAACCAGATGATCATCGTAAGAGCTAGTTTGATATGAGCATTGCAGCATCAATCTGTAGCTCTGTTCTGAACAATCTGCAGCTTTCTAAGGTGTGTTTTATTTGTCGCAGTCCAAACATCTGAACAATACTCCATGCATACATTTTTTTAAAGTAAGAGGTGAAAGAAAGAGCATTTTCTGGATACTGCAGTACCATTTGGCATGTCCTTGGTAATGCAGTCGATATGTTGTTACCATCCCCGCACATTATAGTGTTTAGAAACACACTGATAAAAACCTTGTATGGAGCTGCTGGTGTATACTTTGAAACAGGGTTGGAACCAGTACATGACACTGGCCTTATATAAACAGCGACAGAAACATTATTCCATTGTGGAAATGATAGAACAATGATGGAACTGAGTCACCCTGAATAAAACTAAATGTTTACCTGCCTTTCCTTTGCATTATTGGCACCTTGTTATACTGATATATTGTTATGCTGAAATAATGGACTTTATGTTATTGTTATCACTGGTTGAGCATGATCAGAATGTGCACATCTAACATGAATTTAGGTTCAATTGACATTTTAAACATGACAAAATTGTATTAGGTTGTCAAATTCTGATCACATGGAACTGATATTCACAATAAAAATCACATAGATCCATAAATAGATTTACAGGGCAAAACAAGCTGTTTCATTTTCATTGTCTATTAGGCCCTTTATGTTTCATCACAATTAATGTGTGGTATTTATCCTATAAGTTACACACAAACCCTCAAAATAGGCATTGTGATTTCATTACAGTCTTTCTGCTTTGCTTTTTTTGCACATGGACTAAAAGCAGCACCAGGGAGTTTATTACAAATGAATGCAAACATTTCACAAACAAATATCTTTTAAGTAGTAAGTCTAATGCAAATAAAATATAAACATCTAAAGCTTTTTACATTACATCACATCAACACATTTTTACTTTGTTTTATCCTTCTTTTTACGTTAAATGTTAATTATTCTAATGATTACGCAAATAAAATATGAACATCTGAAGTTTGTATAATGCTGTACATTTGCTGTAATGCTATACAATATTCACTGCTGTAAGCAACTTGCATTGGACGATTGCATTCTTTTAAACTTATATTTATAATTAAACAATGTGTTACAAGTATATTTGACATCTACGCGGCATATAAGCAAAATAAAAATGAAAACGTCTTCACGAGTAAACATTTTATATGAACTCCATTGGCTTAGTCTGTGCAATCACGCGATTGAATGCGCGTTCACGTAGAGGGGAGCCGAAACTGCAGTCATAGAGGCAGTGGGTCTCAGCGAAGCACGGGAGATCAACTACTTTCAAACTCTCAGAGAGAGAGCGATAGAGATGACAGCACCGAACTGGACGATCGCGAACGAGACACAGTCACTGTGCGCTAGTAGCGGTTGGCCACAAACTCGGAGAGAGAGTGAAACCGGAGCAGACGCGCATGTTAAATAGTTCGTCCCCGGACTCTGACTGGAGCAGCGAAACGTCAATCACTCTCAACACGCACGCACATAAAATAGTATAAACATAAATACAATATAAGCTCTTAAGCCCGAGAGTCCCAGGTACCGGGGACTTGCCCCCTTGTGCATTACATTTTCGCTCATAGCTCATTAACCCTGAGAATGACCCCACACATATCACATACCGCTGTGCTCAGCGGAAACTCCTCTAAAAATCTAATTCAATTTCATATCCGTTAACCACAGCTCTAAGGCCATGCAAATAAACAACAACTTGTCCGGAGTATAATTCATGACCAAGTTTTTGCTCTGCCAGACTGCCACTGTTTCCATTCCACAGCCACTCTCTTAAAGCCACTGTACACCGCCTGGCCCCTGGGGGGGGTTTCCCCTACAGCCATTTTAAGGGTTTTTTGCAAAATAATTAACTTCCTTTTGATTTTGGAAAATCGCTGCAATTGACTTTTTTGTTTGTCTTGATCTGCAACATAAGTGTGGCAATTTTGAAGGATGTCCTTTAAACACAGTCTGAAATAGCAGTAAAAAACAGCAGAAATTGCTATATTGCATGCTGCCATTAGGTAGCGCTATAACTGACACCGTATTTCGCTCTATGAAATCCTTCAGACATGGACTCTTAACACGCATGACGAAGTTTAACCTGATCAGACATTGCATTGCTGAGTTATTAACCACTTCCTGTTCATATAAAAAGTTTGACTTTCGAGGACTGCCATTCGCGCATCGTAAAATGAAGTCAAAAAAGCTTCGCAATTTAACATCCCATATGCCTTGCAAAAATACTGAACAACTTTGGAGATGAACAGATGAATTCTCTAGGAGGAGTTTGTTAAAGTATGAGACATGCAAAAGTGCGATTTTAAGGGTTTTTTGCAAAATATTTAACTTCCTGTTGATTTTGGAAACTCGCTCCAATTGACTTTTTTGTTTGTCTTGATCTGCAACACAAGTGTGGCAATTTTCAAGCATGTCCTTTAAACACAGTCTGAAATAGCAGTAAAAAACAGAAGAAAATGCTATATTACATGCTGCCATTAGGTGGCGCTATAACTGACACTGTATATCACTCTATGAAATCTTTCAGACATGGACTCTTAACACGCATGACGAATTTTAACCCGACCAGACATTGCATTGCTGAGTTATTTACCACTTCCTGTTCGTAGAAAAAGGTCGACTTTCGAGGACTGCCATTCGCGCATCGTAAAATGAAGTCAAAAAAGCTTCGCAATTTAACATCCCATATGCGTTGAGAGAATACTGAACAACTTTGAAGATGAACAGATGAATTCTCTAGGAGGAGTTCGTTAAAGTACAAAGCCTGAAACTATGCTCAATTTCATACAATAGTAAAAAATAACTGACTTCCTGTCGGTTTTGGAAACTGAATCCTATTGACTTTTTTGTTGATCCTGATCCCTTACATAAATGTACTGATTTTCAAACATGTACTCGCAATACAGCCTGAAATACAAGTATAAAAAAACAGAAAAGGGTCTATTACATGTTGCCACTAGGTGGCGCTATAACTGACACTGTATATCGCTTTTTGGATTTGTTAAGATATGGACTCTTAACATACATAGCGAATTTGAACTGGATCGGACATTGCTTGGCCGAGTTATAACAACTTCCTGTTTACGACAAAATTTCGACTTTTGATGACCGCTGTGCGCACATAGTTTATCTAAGTCAAAAAAGCTTCGCAATTTAACATCCCATATGCCTTAAGATAGTGCTGAACGAGTTTTGAGACGAACAGATAAAATCTCTAGGAGGAGTTCGTTAAAGTACGACGTGAGCAAAAATGGCCATTTTTAGAGGGTTTTGGGAAATAGCTGACTTCCTGTCGATTTTGGAAATGAGATCCCATTTACTTATATTTAAGTTTTAGTACCCTACACATGCGTGGCGAATTTCATTCACCTACGACAAACTCATAGCGCATCATAAGCTACAACGCGTTAGGTGGCGCTGTAGAGTCATTTTACCACACCCGCTTTTCGAACCACAAATAGACGTAAATTTACGCAGGTTCTGATGTGTGTGCAAAATTTGGTGACTTTTTACGCATGTTTAGGCCCTCAAAAGTGCCCGCAAAAACACGTTAGAAGAAAAAAAAAAATAATAATAATAATTAAAGCTGCAAGCAGCGATCAAGGGCTCGAGCACCTACGTCGCCATCGCCTCGGGTGGCCAATTGGTTACAATGCGCTCTACGACCGTTCCTTAGTTAGAATACGTATTCAAGCGAGAACTGTTCAAATTACCTAATGACACAGGCAACTCCAGTAAAAAAATCCCTTCTCAAAGCGTCATGACCCCCAGGTGGTGCTAACGAGTCTAAATATTTATGAGTTGAAATATTTTTTGGGACTGTTTTGGCCAATATTCTGGGAACCTGTCAAAATTGGTAAAATGCTGTTCCACCTGTGATCACTTGGTGGCGCTATAACCGATGATTAATGTTGTAGATGTGTTAGACAGGGACTTTTAGTATACTTGGTACATTTGGGATCTATCAGACATTGTATGGCTGAGGTATAATAACTTCCTGTTTATGGCGAAACGTCAAATTTCGATGACTGGTGTACGTACATCGTTTATCAAAGTAATAAAAGCTTCGCAATTTAACATCCCACATACCTTAAGAGAAGATTTCTGGAGTTTGAAAGTGAGCAGATAAAATATCTTAGGAGGAGTTCGTTGATTTAATAATAAGACTAAATAAAACTATCTTGCTTGGAAGTAATTATAATATATATAACATAATATAATATGCGTGATTGGACTGGTGCTGTGTCATGAGAAAGAAGCTTCGTGACATGGATTTTATTTGAAGGTTGACTCCATTTTTTATTTGAAAACAAGAACATAACATGAATCATGGAAATCACGAGAGTTCGAAACAAGGCTTTACTGAAACCATCAGCTGGGCTCTAGAGAAACCCTTTAATATATTCGTCCAGTGCTTCCAGGCAGAGCAGGACCTCCAAAGAGACTCCTATTCTCACAACCTTCAGTAATGGACCTTCGATCATCAGTGAAGTGCACAGCCATGAACACCTCCACCAAACAGTTCCATGCTACAACAGTCCCAGTATCCCAGACAATCTTGGAATCTCAGGAAATACCAGCAATGAAGCTGCTGCTGCTGATGATGATGATGATGACCAGGTTGGAGTCTCCACCGTCAATCTCAAAGGAGAGAAGACAAACATTTAGTTGCAGAACTGATTGCAGATCCACGACAGCAAATGTGTTTGTACTACACTGGTGTCTTCAACATCATTACTGCTTAAACTTTCTAACTTTACCTGTATTTAGCATTTGCTCTGATTTACTTGTTTCACCATCAGTATTACATTCAATCCACTGTTTAACAAGTTTTATTATTCAAACTCTAGCAATTAAAAAACCCTGACATTTACATATGCACTGTTTTAACTGTACTACAGTGAAGAAGGTTAACATTTCTTTGTAATTCTGATATTGCTGTGGAATATATATCCCCCACAAGTACAACTATAAGTTATATTTTACTTTAATATATGAGTATACTGTAATAAAAACTAAAGCAAACCACAGTTTATTGCTTCACTAGGACCAAGTTAATCTATAGTTAATTTAAGATTACTTAGAAATACAACAATATACTGTATAAATCTGAAATTTCTAAATTAAACAAATACAGTAATTACATTATATGATTACAGCATTTTTAACATGTTGCTTTAATTGTTAAAAACGAAAGTTATTTATCTTTTATTAAAGTCCCTCCGTTCGTTAGGTTAGGAGGTTCTTGGTCATTATTTACACAGAATTTATCATGAATACTGACCAGAGACAGACGCGCGGGTTTCCTGCTGGAGCTGCCCGTGCAACAGGTCAGGAGGTGGGGTTGGATCAGTCGAAGCTCCCGCTGAACGCGACTGGGGTTCAAACTGAAGCTCCTGTGGAAATGTAGGTGAACCACGCCGAGCAGGGTTCCTCTTTGTAGGATTCTAAGCTCCTAGCCACAGCCCTGAACACGTTTTTGATGTTGTGGAGCAATTTAAAGCTTGGTGGTGCAGATAGAAACTTAACAATCCCGTCCGCCATTTTCCAAACCAATGCTGCGCCTCTGTAGCTTCTCCCACAAATCCGCGCATTCCAGTCAACACCTGAATGTCTTGCGTGCATTCAGCGGCTCTGCCGATCAAACACAAAGTAAACACGCGTGCATTCACTCGCGAGTTGCGCTTTATTTCCGCGCGAACCGCGTTCGATGTGAACGTACCTTTAAGCCCGAGAATCCCAGGTACCGGGGACTTGCCCCCTTGTGCAATACATTTCCGCTCATAGTTCACTAACCCTGAGAATGACCCTACACATATCACATACCGTTGTGCTCAGCGAAAACTCCTCTAAAAATCTAATTCAATTTCATATCCGTTCACCACAGCTCTAACGCCATGCAAATAAACAACAACATGTCCGGAGGATAATTCATGACCAAGTTTTTGTTTTGTGCTCTCTTAAAGCCACAGTATTCCCTGGCCCCTGCGGGGTTTCCCCTTAAAGCAGGGTTGCCAGGTCCCAGAAATATTTCCAGCCCAATGACAACTCAAAATCCGCCCAAATGGAATGAAAACTAGCCCAATTTTTCAGTGTCCAATCAGATTAGACAACGGCTGGATTCCCACAAAGGGCCTTAAAAAATTTATATAAGTTTAAGTTTAAAGTATTGGCCTTTTGTCTAACCCAAATTCTTAATATCACACATTGTGCTTTTTTAATACACAATCTCATACAATAAAGGTCAAATAAGAACATGTGCTCTCTGAATTTTTTTTGACCCTAGTCAGAAGTGCCTACTTGTACTTGTTCATCCACAGACAACCTAACCGACGCTTCTGACTACAACGCTCTCAAGGAGTGACGTGATGATGATGATGCTTGATTGGTTATGTCAAAAGCACATGTGGCGCGCGCGCCTATTTGCGTCTCGCAAGAAGCAGCGTTTGTTGCCAAGTATTCATTCCCGGGGATCAACACCCACTAATAAAAGGTTCCCTTTTATCTTTGTCCACAATTATTATTTATTATTATTATTTATTTTTTTTTTTTTGCGGCCGCGGTACATTATAAAATGTAGCCCAAAAAACCGCAACCCGCAACTCCGTATTTTTTCCCGCAACTCCTTTTCTAAAATAGCCCAATTGTGCGGGAAAACCGCTACCCTGGCAACCATGCCTTAAAGCGACAGAACCCTACAGCCATTTTAAGGGTTTTTTTGCTAAATAATTAACTTCCTTTTGATTTTGGAAAAATCGCTGCAATTGACTTTTTTGTTTGTCTTGATCTGTAACATAAGTGTGGCAATTTTCAAGCATGTCCTTTAAACACAGTCTGAAATAGCAGTAAAAAACAGAAGAAAATGCTATATTGCATGCTGCCATTAGGTGGCGCTATAACTGACACTGTATTTCGCTATATGAAATCTTTCAGACGTGGACTCTTAACACGCTTGACAAATTTTAACCCGATCAGAAATTGCATTGCTGAGTTATTAACCACTTCCTGTTCATATAAAAAGTTTGACTTTCGAGGACTGCCATTCGCGCATCGTAAAATGAAGTCAAAAAATCTTCGCAATTTAACATCCCATATGCCTTGCGAAAATACTGAACAACTTTGGAGATGAACAGATGAATTCTCTAGGAGGAGTTTGTAAAAGTATGAGACATGGAAAAGTGCCATTTTAAGGGTTTTTTGCAAAATATTTAACTTCCTGTTGATTTTGGAAAATCGATGCAATTGACTTTTTTTGTTTGTCTTGGTCTGCAACATAAGTGTGGCAATTTTCAAGGATGTCCTTTAAACACAGTCTGAAATAGCAGTAAAAAACAGCAGAAAATGCTATATTGCATGCTGCCATTAGGTGGCGCTATAACTGACACTGTATTTCGCTCTATGAACTCCTTCAGACATGGACTCTTAACACGCATGACGAATTTTAACCCGATCAGACATTGCATTGCTGAGTTATTAACCACTTCCTGTTCAAAGAAAAAGTCAAACTTTCGAGGACTGCCATTCGCGCATCGTAAAATGAAGTCAAAAAAGCTTCGCAATTTAACATCCCATATGCCTTGAGAGAATACTGAACAACTTTGAAGATGAACAGATGAATTCTCTAGGAGGAGTTCGTTAAAGTACAAAGCCTGAAACTGTGCTCAATTTCATACAATAGTAAAAAATAACCGACTTCCTGTCGGTTTTGGAAACTGAATCCTATTGACTTTTTTGTTGGTCCTGATCCCTTACATAAGTGTACTGATTTTCAAACATGTACTCGCAATACAGCCTGAAATACAAGTATAAAACAACAGAAAAGGGTCTATTACATGTTGCCACTAGGTGGCGCTATAACTGACACTGTATATTGCTATTTGCATTTGTTAAGTTATTCACTCTTAACCTACATGGCAAATTTGAACTGGATCGGACATTGCTTGGCCGAGTTATAACAACTTCCTGTTTACGACAAAATTTCGACTTTGGATGACCGCTGTGCGCACAGTTTATCGAAGTCAAAAAAGCTTCGCAATTTAACATCCCATATGCCTTAAGATAGTGCTGAACGAGTTTTGAGACGAACAGATGAAATCTCTAGGAGGAGTTCGTTAAAGTACGACGTGAGCAAAAACGGCTAATTTTAGAGGTTTTTGGGAAATAGCTGACTTCTTGTCGATTTTGGAAATGAGATCCCATTTACTTATATTTAAGTTTTAGTACCCTACACATGCGTGGCGAATTTCATTCGCCTACGACAAACTCATAGCGCATCATAAGCTACAACGCGTTAGGTGGCGCTGTAGAGTCATTTTACCACACCCGCTTTTCGAAACACAATTAGACGTAAATTTTCGCAGGTTCTGATGTGTGTGCAAAATTCGGTGACTTTTCACGCATGTTTAGGCCCTCAAAAGTGCCCGCAAAAACACGTTAGAAGAAAAAAAATAATAATAATAATAATAATAATAAGAATAATAATCCTAACAGAAACAATAGGGTTCTTGCACCTCCGGTGCTCGAGCCCGTTGGGCCCGAGCTCCTTCGGTGCTCGAGCCCTAATAATAATAATAATTAAAGCTGCAAGCAGCGATCAAGGGCTCGAGCACCTACGTCGCCATCGCCTCTCGGTGGCCAAGTAGTTACAATGCGCCCTACGACCGATCCTTAGTTAGAAGACGTATTCAAGCGAGATCTGTCCAACTAACCTAATGATACAGGCAACTCAAATAAAAAAAAATCCCATCTCAAAGCATCATGACCCCCAGGTGGCGCTAACGAATCTAAATATTTATGAGTTGAAATATTTTTGGGACTGTTTTGGCCAATATTCTGGTAACCTGTCAAAATTGGTAAAAATGCAGTTTTAAATGCTGTTCCACCTGTGATCACTTGGTGGCGCTATAACCGATGAATAATGTTGTAGTTGTATTCAGACAGGGACTTTTAGTATAGTTGGTACATTTGGGATCCATCAGACATTGTATGGCTGAGTAATAATAACTTCCTGTTTATGGCGAAATGTCAAATTTCAATGGCTGGTGTACGTACACCGTTTATCAAAGTTATAAAAGCTTTGCAATTTAACATCCAACGTACCTTAAGAGAAGATTTCTGGAGTTTAAAGGTGAGCAGATAAAATCTCTAGGGGGAGTTCGTTGAAGTATGAGACATGGAAAAGTGCCATTTTAAGGGTTTTTTTGCTAAATAATTAACTTCCTGTTGATTTTGGAAACTCGCTCCAATTGACTTTTTTTGTTTGTCTTGATCTTTAACATGAGTGTGGCAATTTTCAAGCATGTCCTTTAAACACAGTCTGAAATAGCAGTAAAAAACAGCAGAAAATACTATATTGCATGTTGCCATTAGGTGGCGCTATAACTGACACTGTATATCGCTCTATGAAATCCTTCAGACATGGACTCTTAACACGCATGACGAATTTTAACCCGATCAGACATTGCATTGCTGAGTTATTAACCACTTCCTGTTCATGGAAAAAGTTCAACTTTCGAGGACTGCCATTCGCGCATCGTAAAATGAAGTCAAAAAAGCTTCGCAATTTAACATCCCATATGCCTTGAGAGAATACTGAACAACTTTGAAGATGAACAGATGAATTCTCTAGGAGGAGTTCGTTAAAGTACAAAGCCTGAAACTGTGCTCAATTTCATACAATAGTAAAAAATAACCGACTTCCTGTCGGTTTTGGAAACTGAATCCTATTGACTTTTTTTTTTTTCCTGATCCCCTACATAAGTGTACTGATTTTCAAACATGTACTCGCAATACAGCCTGAAATACAAGTATAAAACAACAGAAAGGGGTATATTACATGTTGCCACTAGGTGGCGCTATAACTGACACTGTATATTGCTATTTGCATTTGTTAAGATATTCACTCTTAACCTACATGGCGAATTTGAACTGGAACGGACATTGCTTGGCCGAGTTATAACAACTTCCTGTTTACGACAAAATTTCGACTTTGGATGACCGCTGTGCGCACATAGTTTATCGAAGTCAAAAAAGCTTCGCAATTTAACATCCCATATGCCT
The DNA here is from genome assembly GCA_007224835.1 of Danionella cerebrum. NCBI lineage: Eukaryota > Metazoa > Chordata > Actinopteri > Cypriniformes > Danionidae > Danionella > Danionella cerebrum. The sequence goes on along the minus strand of SRMA01002472.1, from coordinate 5,123 downwards.
TAAGATAGTGCTGAACAAGTTTGGAGACGAACAGATGAAATCTCTAGGAGGAGTTCGTTAAAGTACGACGTGAGCAAAAATGGCTATTTTTAGAGGTTTTCGGGAAATAGCTGACTTCCTGTCGATTTTGGAAATGAGATCCCATTTACTTTATATTTAAGTTTTAGTATCCTACACATGCGTGGCGAATTTCATTCGCCTACGACAAACTCATAGCGCATCATAAGCTACAACGCGTTAGGTGGCGCTGTAGAGTCATTTTACCACACCCGCTTTTCGAACCACAAATAGACGTAAATTTACGCAGGTTCTGATGTGTGTGCAAAATTTGGTGACTTTTTACGCATGTTTAGGCCCTCAAAAGTGCCCGCAAAAACACGTTAGAAGAAAAAAAATAATAATAATAATAATAATAAGAATAATAATAATAATAATCCTAACAGAAACAATAGGGTTCTTGCACCTACGGTGCTCGAGCCCGTTGGGCCCGAGCTCCTTCGGTGCTCGAGCCCTAATAATAAGAATAATAATCCTAACAGAAACAATAGGGTTCTTGCACCTCCGGTGCTCGAGCCCGTTGGGCCCGAGCTCCTTCGGTGCTCGAGCCCTAATAATAATCCTAACAGAAACAATAGGGTTCTTGCACCTCCGGTGCTCGAGCCCTAATTAAAGCTGCAAGCAGCGATCAAGGGCTCGAGCACCTACGTCGCCATCGCCTCTCGGTGGCCAAGTCATTACAATGCGCTCTACGACTGATCCTTAGTTAGAAGACGTATTCAAGCGAGATCTGTTCAACTAACCTAATGATACAGGCAATAAAACAAAATCCCATCTCAAAGCATCATGGCCCCCAGGCAACGCTAACGAGTCTAAATATTTACGAGTTGAAATATTTTTTGGGACAATATCCTGGTAACCTATGTCAAAATTGGTAAACTGCAGTTTTAAATGCTGTTCCACCTGTGATCACTTGGTGGCGCAATAACTGATGATTGGGGAAAGTTAATTTTTACAGCTTTAAGAGTCAAAAATAGAATTAAAATAAAAACACACACCAAAGCGTTTCTTTCTCACCGCATTCATTATCTTATGCTGAGTCTAAAATTATCTTTATTTGTTTCTTAACTTTTGAAATGTTGCCAGATTATCTAAGAATTGTTAGATTATCACCCTCCAAAAATCTAGTTTCATAACTGTATTTCCCTTGGATATTATTTTTGATGAACTAAAACGAGTGGTAAACCAACAATTAATACCCATAAATAATAGTAAAGCACACCTTATATTAACTGTTAACCAGATGATCATCGTAAGAGCTAGTTTGATATAAGCATTGCAGCATCAATCTGTAGCTCTGTTCTGAACAATCTGCAGCTTTCTATGCTGTGTTTTATTTGTCGCAGTCCAAACATCTGAACAATACTCCATGCATACATTTTTTTAAAGTAAGAGGTGAAAGAAAGAGCATTTTCTGGATACTGCAGCACCATTTGGCATGTCCTTGGTAATGCAGTCGATATGTTGTTACCATCCCTGCACATTATAGTGTTTAGAAACACACTGATAAAAACGTTGTATGGAGCTGCTGGTGTATACTTTGAAACAGGGTTGGAAACAGTACATTACACTGGCACTATATAAACAGGGACAGAAACATTATTCCATTGTGGAAATGATAGAACAATGATGGAACTGAGTCACTTTGAATAAAACTAAATGTTTACCTGCCTTTCCTTTGCATTATTGGCACCTTGTTATACTGATATATTATTATGCTGAAATAATGGACTTTATGTTATTGTTATCACCGGGTGAGCATGATCAGAATGTGCACATCTAACATGAATTTAGGTTCAATGGACATTTTAAACATGATAAAATTGTATTAGGTTGTCAAATTCTGATCACGTGGAACTGATATTCACAATAAAAATCACATAGATCCATAAACTAGATTTACAGGGCAAAACAAGCTGTTTCAGCTTCATTGTCTATTAGGCCCTTTATGCTTCATCACAATTAATGTGTGGTATTTATCCTATAAGTTACACACAAAACCTCAAAATAGGCATTGTGATTTCATTACAGTCTTTCTGCTTTGCTTTTTTTTTGCATATGGACTAAAAAGCAGCACCAGGGAGTTTATTACAAATGAATGCAAACAACATTTCACAAACAACTATCTTTTAAGTAGTCAGTCTAATGCAAATAAAATATAAACATCTAAAGCTTTTTATATTATATCATATCAACACATTTTACTTTGTTTTATCCTTCTTTTTACGTTAAATGTTAATTATTCTAATGAATACGCAAAGAAAATATAAACATCTGAAGTTTGTATAATGCTGTACATTCATAAATTACAATATTCACTGCTGTGAGCAACTTGCATTGGGCGATTGCATTCTTTTAAACTTATATTTATAATTAAACAATGTGTTACAAGTAAATTTGACATCTACGCCGCATATAAGCAAAATAAAAATGAAAACGTCTTCACGAGTAAACATTTTATGTGAACGCTCATTGTCTGTGCAATCACGCGATTGAATGCGCGTTCACGCAGAGGTGAGCCGAAAAATATGCCACAACGGCAGCAGCGCGCTGCAGTCATAGAGGCAGGGGGTCTCAGCGAAGCACGGGAGATCAACTACTTTCAAACTCTCAGAGAGAGAGCGCGAGAGATGACAGCACCGAACTGGACGATCGCGAACGAGACACAGTCACTGTGCGCTAGTAGCGGTTGGCCACGAACTCAGAGAGAAAGTGAAACCGGAGCAGACGCGCATGTTAAATAGTCTGCCCCCGGACTCTGATTGAAGCAGCGAAAAGTCAATCACTCTCAACACGCACGCACATAAAAATAGTATAAATATAATATAATCTCTTAAGCCCGAGAGTCCCAGGTACCGGGGACTTGCCCCTTGTGCATTACATTTCCGCTCATAGCTCACTAACACTGAGAATGACCCCACACATATTACATACCATTGTGCTCAGCGGAAACTCCTCTAAAAATCTAATTCAGTTTCATATCCGTTAACCACAGCTCTAACGCCATGCAAATATACAACAACATGTCCGGAGTATAATTCATGACCAATTTTTTGTTTTTTGCTCTCTTAAAGCCACAGTACACCCCTTTTCCCCTTAAAGCGACAGAACCCTATAGCCATTTTAAGGGTTTCTTTGCAAAATAATTAACTTCCTTTTGATTTTGGAAAATCGATGCAATTGACTTTTTTGTTTGTCTTAATCTGTAACATAAGTGTGGCAATTTTCAAGCATGTCCTTTAAACACAGTCTGAAATAGCAGTAAAAAAACAGCAGAAAATGCTATATTGCATGCTGCCAGTAGGTGGCGCTATAACTGACACTGTATTTCGCTCTATGAAATCCTTCAGACGTGGACTCTTAACACGCTTGACAAATTTTAACCCGATCAGAAATTGCATTGCTGAGTTATTAACTACTTCCTGTTCATATAAAAAGTTTGACTTTCGAGGACTGCCATTCGCGCATCGTAAAATGAAGTAAAAAAATCTTCGCAATTTAACATCCCATATGCCTTGCAAAAATACTGAACAACTTTGGAGATGAACAGATGAATTCTCTAGGAGGAGTTTGTTAAAGTATGAGACATGGAAAAGTGCCATTTTAAGGGTTTTTGCAAAATATTTAACTTCCTGTTGATTTTGGAAAATCGATGCAATTGACTTTTTTGTTTGTCTTGATCTGCAACATAAGTGTGGCAATTTTCAAGGATGTGCTTTAAACACAGTCTGAAATAGCAGTAAAAAACAGCAGAAATTGCTATATTGCATGCCGCCATTAGGTAGCGCTATAACTGACACTGTATTGCGCTCTATGAAATCCTTCAGACATGGACTCTTAACACGCATGACGAATTTTAACCTGATCAGACATTGCATTGCTGAGTTATTAACCACTTCCTGTTCAAAGAAAAAGTTCGACTTTCGAGGACTGCCATTCACGCATCGTAAAATGAAGTCAAAAAAGCTTCGCAATTTAACATCCCATATGCCTGGAGAGAATACTGAACAACTTTGAAGATGAACAGATGAATTCTCTAGGAGGAGTTCGTTAAAGTACAAAGCCTGAAACTGTGCTCAATTTCATACAATAGTAAAAAATAACCTACTTCCTGTCGGTTTTGGAAACTGAATCCTATTGACTTTTTTGTTGGTCCTGATCCCTTACATAAGTGTATTGATTTTCAAACATGTACTCGCAATACAGCCTGAAATACAAGTATAAAACAACAGAAAAGGGTCTATTACATGTTGCCACTAGGTGGCGCTATAACTGACAATGTATATTGCTATTTGCATTTGTTAAGATATTCACTCTTAACCTACATGGCGAATTTGAACTGGATCGGACATTGCTTGGCCGAGCTATAACAACTTCCTGTTTACGACAAAATTTCGACTTTGGATGACCGCTGTGCGCACATAGTTTATCGAAGTCAACAAAGCTTCGCAATTCAACATCCCATATGCCTTAAGATAGTGCTGAACGAGTTTTGAGACGAACAGATGAAATCTCTAGGAGGAGTTCGTTAAAGTACGACGTGAGCAAAAATGGCTATTTTTAGAGGTTTTTGGGAAATAGCTGACTTCCTGTCGATTTTGGAAATGAGATCCCATTTACTTATATTTAAGTTTTAGTACCCTACACATGCGTGGCGAATTTCATTCGGCTACGACAAACTCACAGCGCATCATAAGCTACAACGCGTTAGGTGGCGCTGTAGAGTCATTTTACCACACCCGCCTTTCGAACCACAAATAGACGTAAATTTACGCAGGTTCTGATGTGTGTGCAAAATTTGGTGACTTTTTACGCATGTTTAGGCCCTCAAAAGTGCCCGCAAAAACACGTTAGAAGAAAAAAAATAATAATAACTAGATTTTAAAGTTTGCACGCAAACTTCGATGTTGGCTTGCGTTGGTACCGTTAATACCCTTTTTTTTTAAATGTTGTCAATTCCGCAACAATAACATAATCCAACCCCCATGTCTCTATGATTCTCATAAGCTGAGATAGGTACATGCAAAATTGGTTGCTATGGTAACCAGTCTGGTTGCTATGGAGGG
>SRMA01002470.1:0-10880 GCA_007224835.1 Danionella cerebrum | reverse complement strand
GACATGGCACTTTTTGACGGAATAATTGCTCTTTTTCCGGTTCTTGAGAACTATGGATCAAACTGAACATCTAAAGTGTAGCGCATGATTTCAGATTATTTTATTCTCTTTCTGAGATGCCTTTTAACACAATAAATTGCTCAAAATGATGCGCTGGCATCACATGATCTGTATTTTGACATGGCACTTTTTGACGGAATATTTGCTCTTTGTCCGGTTCTTGAGAACTATGGATCAATCTACACCTCGGAAGTGTAGCGCATGATTTCAGATTATTTTATTCTCTTTCTGAGATGCCTTTTAACACAATAAAACTGCTCAAAATGATGCGCTGGCATCACATGATCTGTATTTTGACATGGCACTTTTTGACGAATATTTGCTCTTTTTCCGGTTCTTGAGAACTATGGATCAATCTACACTTCGGAAGTGTAGCGCATGATTTCAGATTATTTTATTCTCTTTCTGAGATGCCTTTTAACACAATAAAACTGCTCAAAATGATGCGCTGGCATAGCATGATCTGTATTTTGACATGGCACTTTTTGACGGAATATTTGCTCTTTTTCCGGTTCTTGAGAACTATGGATCAAACTGAACATCTATAGTGTAGCGCATGATTTCAGATGATTTTATTCTCTTTCTGAGATGCCTTTTTGACACAATAAATCTGCTCAAAATGATGCGCTGGCATCACATGATCTGTATTTGGACATGGCACTTTTTGACGGAATAATTGCTCTTTTTCCGGTTCTTGAGAACTATGGATCAAACTAAACATCTATAGTGTAGCGCATGATTTCAGATTATTTTATTCTCTTTCTGAGATGCCTTTTAACACAATAAAACTGCTCAAAATGATGCGCTGGCATCACATGATCTGTATTTGGACATGGCACTTTTTGACGGAATAATTACTTTTTTTTTGTTTCTTGATGTGGCCGCGCCAGGCCAGCGCCGAACCAGCCCGGGGGCACAGATTTGTTGGTCTCCTGGTATCAGGAGGGAGGAGTGTCAAATATATATATTTTTGACAAAGGAGAGTCCAGAATTTTAGCAAGTGGATTTAAACAACATGACCAATAAACCAAAAGGGCACGCAGACACGTGAAGCCGGGTAAAAGTAAGGGCAAGAGGCGGGGTCAGAATTAGACAATTTTTATTAAATGTGAAAATACTAATTAAAAATGTACGTGCTAGGCTATTTAAAAGAGAGACTGAATGAGCTCTCGCTCTCGGGACTGGTAGCGGGTGGAGCAGCCGGCAGCAGGGCCTTACTAGACGCCAACGCCCACACTCACACAGCAATCCTCCCCCGGACGGGAAAACAGCACAAGACACCAAACCCCAAAATCACTCGTGGTCACAGCACTCGCCACCCTAAGATTGGCTCCACTGACCCGCCGCTCCACGCGACACCAGCACCCTGTAAAAAAAGGCACAACTCACACACACACACACGCGCGCACACGATTGCTTAAAAACAAATAATCCAGCACATAAGAGTTCACTATAATTGTATAAAAACGGAAAATCCATGTGGGCAGGGAAGAGAAACCTTAGTCCACAGTTAGAAAGCACGTTGGAGAGGTTAGTCCTGAGTTGCAGAACCACAGCTTGTAGAGCGGGTATAAGTTGTTTGTGTTCTCCACTCAGGCAGCGCCACAGCCGCAGCAGCTGGCAACCACGGGGAAGCCTCAAATCAGTGACGCAATAGGGGAATCCCACCCGTGCTTCCGGGTCAGCAAAGCAGCAGTGTCTATAACTAATTAGGGTAGACTTTTCAGGCGAGGTTTGTTGGCGGAGGCTCCTCTGAGCTCCGAGCAGAGGCTCTTTTGCACGCCAGTGAATGATTGATCGCTACGCCTGAAGCAGAGATTACAGGTGTGTTTACAGCCGAGACGCCGATCAGCACACGCAGCCACCGCGCAGAAAGCAATACTGTTGCGATCTAGCAATGATACGGTCGGGAAACAATCCTGGCACACGAAGCCGGCACCCATGGGAACACACGGAGGGATCGAAAATAGGAGTCCCTTTATATGGCAACTTGTGGAACGCCATTGGCTAGCGGTATTTAATTGAATAATCAGCGCCAAGCGAAATTCATCATACCACATTGAGAACTATGGATCAAACTAAACCTCTATAGTAAAGCGCATGATTTCAGATTATTTTATTCTCTTTCTGAGATGCCTTTTTAACACAATAAAACTGCTCAAAATGATGCGCTGGCATCACATGATCTGTATTTTGACATGGCACTTTTTGACGGAATATTTGCTCTTTTTCCGGTTCTTGAGAACTATGGATCAATCTACACTTCGGAAGTGTAGCATGATTTCAGATTATTTTATTCTCTTTCTGAGATGCCTTTTAACACAATAAAACTGCTCAAAATGATGCGCTGGCATCACATGATCTGTATTTTAACATGGCACTTTTAGACGGAATATTTGCTCTTTTTCCGGTTCTTGAGAACTATGGATCAATCTACACTTCGGAAGTGTAGCGCATGATTCCAGATTTTTTTATTCTCTTTCTGAGATGCCTTTTAACACAATAAAACTGCTCAAAATGATGCGCTGGCATCACATGATCTGTATTTGGACATGGCACTTTATAACGGAATATTTGCTCTTTTTCCGGTTCTTGAGAACTATGGATCAATCTACACTTCGGAAGTGTAGCGCATGATTTCAGATTATTTTATTCACTTTCTGAAATGCCTTTTGACACAATAAAACTGGTCAAAATGATGCGCTGGCATCACATGATCTGTATTTTGACATGGCACTTTTTGACGGAATATTTGCTCTTTTTCCGGTTCTTGAGAACTGTGGATCAATCTACACTTCGGAAGTGTAGCGCATGATTTCAGATTATTTTATTCTCTTTCTGAGATGCCTTTTAACACAATAAAACTGCTCAAAATGATGCGCTGGCATCACATGATCTGTATTTTGACATGGCACTTTTTGACGGAATATTTGCTCTTTTTCCGGTTCTTGAGAACTAAGGATCAATCTACACTTCGGAAGTGGAGCGCATGATTTCAGATGATTTTATTCTTTTTCTGAAATGCCTTTTGACAAAATAAAACTGCTCAAAATGATGCGCTGGCATCACATGATCTGTATTTTGACATGGCACTTTTTGACGGAATATTTGATCTGTTTCCGGTGCTTGAGAACTAAGGATCAATGTACACTTCAGAAGTGGAGCGCATGATTTCAGATGATTTTATTCTCTTTCTGAGATGCCTTTTAACACAATAAAACTGCTCAAAATGATGCGCTGGCATCACATGATCTGTGTTTTGACAGGGCACTTTTTGACGGAATATTTGCTCTTTTTCCGGTTCTTGAGAACTATGGATCAATCTACACTTCGGAAGTGTAGCGCATGATTTCAGATTATTTTATTCTCTTTCTGAGATGCCTTTTAACACAATAAAACTGCTCAAAATGATGCGCTGGCATCACATGATCTGTATTTTGACATGGCACTTTTTGACGGAATATTTGCTCTTTTTCCGGTTCTTGAGAACTATGGATCAATCTACACTTCGGAAGTGTAGCGCATGATTTCAGATGATTTTATTCTCTCTCTAAGATGCCTTTTAACACAATAAAACTGCTCAAAATGATGCGCTGGCATCACATGATCTGTATTTGGACATGGCACTTTTTGACGGAATATTTGCTCTTTTTCCGGTTCTTGAGAACTAAGGATCAATCTACACTTCGGAAGTGGAGCGCATGATTTCAGATGATTTTATTCTTTTTCTGAAATGCCTTTTGACAAAATAAAACTGCTCAAAATGATGCGCTGGCATCACATGATCTGTATTTTGACATGGCACTTTTTGACGGAATATTTGCTCGTTTTCCAGGTTCTTGAGAACTATGGATCAAACTAAACATCTATAGTGTAGCGCATGATTTCAGATTATTTTATTCTCTTTCTGAGATGCCTTTTAACGCAATAAAACTGCTCAAAATGATGCGCTGGCATCACATGATCTGTATTTTGACATGGCACTTTTATACGGAATATTTGCTCTTTTTCCGGTTCTTGAGAACTATGGATCAATCTACACTTCGGAAGTCCGGGTACGGCGCAGGACCCATCCTTGCGATGGCAGCCTGTGAAAGGAACAGTGGCACGCTCCTTCCCTCCGTAGTGCTAGGGTCTTCTCCCTGGGGCAAGAGAGATTAACCCTTAAGCCCCCCTTACGAGGGTTACACTAAATCTAGACTGCACTTACATCTGCATATTTTGGACACAACCACTACACCGCTTGCGAAGATCCAGAACAAACTTTTTTTTTGATTCCCCATTGTAAGGGGCAACTTGTTAGCCGTGAGTTGCGACCCGTGTCGGCGGAGGAAGAGGTCCTGGTGTTTGAGGAAAATGGTTAGCTGCGGCTGCCACCTTTCCAACACGATACTTTGGCTCCTACTTCGTCTAGACGGGGGGTTGGAATGGCTCGATCCAATCAATCGGCTGGTCAAAGAAATGATCTTAAAACATCTATAAGACACTTTGGCTTAGAGTCAATAAAGTTATAAAAAGCAACCCGTTGCTTTTACTGGCTTGAGTATACCATCAGTATATCCTTGATGCATAATCTGCTGGTGTTCCGCGGCTCTGTGCATCCCTATTTTTTGGGCTCCAAGGTGGGTGAGGAGTACTGATGATGAACAAGAGAACTAAAAAATATGGCAAATAAACCAAACCACAAACGACATCGGACGGATTTAGAAACTGACAACCCAAATGGAAAAATTGACACCACGACGAAAAATGATGAGTGGCCAAAATTTATAATTATTGAATCAACTTCTGCTGACTATCAAATCACTAGGCTGTATCCTTTTGCTATCCAGAAAGGTATTGCTGGTATAGCGGGTACAGTTAAAGAAGTGAAAAAACTGCGATCAGGTCAAATTCTTGTTGAGTGTTATAAAAAAGCCAGTTCAGAGAACCTACTTCAAACAAAAATGATCGCAACAGTTCCTGTGAAGACATCACCACACCCAACTCTCAATTATAGTAAAGGAGTGATCCGCACCCGAGAACTTGAAGATGTTGATGAAGAAGAAATACAAGAAGAACTGAAGCCTCAAGGAGTTACTAACGTAAGGAGAATTACCATCAAAAGAGAAGGACGAACAATCAGAACAAGTACCTACATTATCACCTTCAACAAACCAACAATCCCTGAAAAACTTCTGATCGGATACTTAAGTGTACCAGTGGACCTCTTTATCCCAAATCCCCTTAGATGTTTTAATTGCCAGAAATATGGCCATGGTTCAAACAGTTGCAATAATAAATACATCTGTTGTAACTGTGGTGAAGAAAGACATGACAAGGAACCCTGTGAAAAACCATCCAAATGTTGTAATTGTTCAGGGGACCACTCAGCTGCATCAAAACAATGTCCAATGTGGATCCGGGAAAAAGAAATACAGAAGATTAGATGCACCAAGAAGATCAGTTACCCAGAAGCAAGGAAATTGGTTGCTCCTACCCCCTTCTTCAGTATAAACAAATCATTTGCTGATGCAGTAAGAAAAACTGTAAGATCCATTGACTGCCAGACAGACATCACTTGGATGCATAAAGACAAACCCCAAACTAATATTGCTCCTTCAAAAACAAAGACTTCAGGAGCGCAGAGTGAAGTACTTACCAAGGATACACACCTGAACCAAAGTCCAGTTGAAAATGAAAAAGGAAAAAAAAATAGCAAGAAACAAAGGGCTGCAAATCCCAAGGATGACCCTACAAAAATAAAAGAACCAAAAGATATAGAAATGAAAAAAAAAGAATGCCCTAGTCGAAGTCCATCCCCCCGAGGTAGAATGAAGACAAACGTCCCCATCCTTCAAAACAGGTGATGGAAAAACGGATTATTCAGTGGAACTGTCGTGGAGTTCGGGCTAATTATACAGAGCTACAACGCTTAATTACTGTCATCAACCCCATTGTTGCATGTCTTCAGGAGACACAACTGTCAAAAGACAACACTATTTCTTTCAAACATTTTAATATTTTGAACGCCCTTGGTCCCAGTAACAAGCGTGCTTCTGGAGGAACATCCATTCTAATACGCAGTGATTTAATTCACAGCAATATCAAACTCTCTAGTAATCTACAAGTAACTGCAGTAAGATTGACACTCAGGAAAACCATCACAATTTGTTCTCTCTACATCCCTCCAGATGCAAATATAAAACACACAGAGCTAAACCGGCTTATTACCCAACTTCCTCCCCCTTTCATTTTAATGGGAGATTTTAACAGTCATAACTATTTGTGGGGTAGCAACCAGTGCAACGCGAAAGGAAGGAAAATAGAAGATTTTATTGAGAATAATAATTTATGTCTTTTAAATGATGGTTCAAACACTTATCTGCACCCAGGACATGGAACCTACTCTGCAATCGATCTAACCATCTGTCAGCCCGAACTCCTTTTAGACTTATCCTGAAAAGTCCACCCTGATTTATGTGGAAGTGACCATTTCCCATTAGTTATAACAATTAAAGGACAAGAAGAAGATTTTAAAGTGCAAAGGTGGCAAATTAAAAGAGCAAATTGGACTTATTTTAAAGCTCTATGTGATGAGAAATTTGCAGGTTTCCTTGAAGATGATCAAATGCTATGGAAAACTTCACAAAAACCCTCATTTCTATAGCTGAAGAATCCATCCCAAAAACGTCCTGGAAAAACTCCACTAAACGAACTCCATGGTTTAACGAAGATTGCAAGAAGACTATTAAAAAGAGGAAAAAAGCCGAAAGATGTTTCTCTAATCATCCAACTACTGAAAATCTTATTAAACTCAAAAAGGAAAGGGCACAAGCAAGAAGAACAATAAATTAAAGTAAAAAAGAAAGCTGGAGAAGATTTGTTTCCAATTGGTCAACAAATACTTCACCAACTAAAGTGTGGAAGCTGATTCGGAAAATGAAAGGAAAAAATACCAGTCCACAAATAAAACACATTAAGCGAAAGGATGATATCTTGACATCGGCGCAAGAAATAGCAAACGAAATAGCAAAAACACTTGAAAGTAATTCTTCAGTTGAAAATCGCGGTGCTGCGTTCAGAGCCCTCCACGATGGACATAAAGGACAAATTAACTTTAACTCAAATAATGAAGGACCATATAATCAGCCTTTCACATTGGACGAACTACAAAAAGCTATGAAGAAATCTCACGACTCAGCCGTTGGCCCAGATGATGTCCACTATCAATTTATTAAAAATCTGCCCTCCACTGTTCTTAGATTACTGCTTAAGCTCTACAACTCCATTTGGATTTCTGGAAATATCCCACCAGCATGGCAAGAAGCTGTAATAATCCCTATTCCAAAGCCTGGAAAGGATCACAGTGACCCCTCAAACTATCGGCCTATTGCCCTGACCAGCTGCCTGTGTAAAACCATGGAGAGAATGGTCAATGAACGACTGGTCTGGATGCTGGAATCGGAAAAACATATCAGCAACGCCCAATGCGGATTCAGAAAAGGACGAAGTACAATTGACCACCTTGTTTCACTCGAAAGCTACATTCGAGATGCTTTCATCAGAAAAGAACATGCAATAGCAGTATGTTTTGATCTAGAAAAAGCCTACGATACAACTTGGAAACAGGGAATTTTAAAAGATTTACATGGAATGAATTTTAAAGGCCGACTGCCAATTTTTATCCAGAATTTTTTAGCCAAAAGATTTTTTAGAGTCAAAGTCACAAATACATTATCAGATCGATATGAACAAGAACTTGGAGTACCCAAAGGAAGTATCCTATCTGTGACCCTTTTTAATATTAAAATAAACAATATTGCCAATATCATTGGTACCGACGTACTCTGCAGCTTGTATGTAGACGATATCTGCATATGCTATAAAAGCAAGAACATGGCAACCATTGAAAGGAAGATTCAACGGAAGATAAATAAAATACAGAACTGGGCAATGCAAAATGGTTTTAAGTTTTCACAAGCAAAAACAATCTGCGCTCATTTCTGCCAACTACGGTCGTTACACAATGAACCAGAACTATTTATGGATGGAACCCCAATTAAACTATCCAAAGAAACCAAGTTCCTTGGAGTTATCTTTGATAACAAACTCTCTTTTATCCCACACATCAAAGCATTAAAAGAAAAATGTTTTAAAACCATGAATATTTTAAAGGTTTTATCCAAAACTAAATGGGGCGTAGATAGTTCGACCCTGATGAACATATATCGAACTCTGATCAGATCTAGGATCGACTACGGGAGTATCATCTATGGCTCAGCTAGGAAATCTTACATCCAAGCCCTCGACAGCATACACCCCCAAGGCATTCGTCTGGCACTAGGCGCCTACAGAACATCACCAATCCCAAGCTTATATGTAGAGTCAAATGAGCCATCACTGGAAAACAGACGACTGAAACTAGCTCTGCTATATATAATAAAATTAAGGACCAACAAAGAAAACCCAGCCTTTACCCCAGTTTTTAAAAATCAACTTTTAACTTTTTATAACAAGAAACCAAAGCAAATCCGTCCTCTTGGTTTGCGTATGAAATCACATCTGGAAAACCTCAAAATTGACTACGAATCACTGGTACAAACGCACTTGTGCGAAATTCCACCGTGGGACCAACAAAAACCCAATATTCACTTCAACTTAGGAAACGAACAAAAATCGAATACACACCCAAATATCTACCACCAACGACTACTGGACTTCAGGGACAATTTCCCAAGCCACATCACGGTATGCACAGATGGATCAAAATCTGGAAACAAAGTGGCTGCAGCCTTCACAACAAAAAGGCATGAACAAGGAGTCCGTATCTCAGACCACAGCTCAGTTTTCACAGCAGAAGCAAAGGCTTTACTGATGGCACTACAGTTCATCAAAACCAGAACCCGGAAAGAATACCTCATCATTTCTGACTCCAAATCATGCCTCGAGGCACTGGAAAACAATGAGAAAAACCACCCAATAATAACAGAAATACTAATTAAACTGGCATATCTGAGAAGAAAATCTTTCCACATACTCTTCTACTGGATACCCGGACACATTGGAATTCCAGGAAATGAACGAGCGGACCGCATCGCCAAAGCCTCTACAAAACAAGAACTAACCCCATTCCAGATACCAGCATCAGATATAAAACCATTTCTCACTTCTTACATTGGAAAAAGATGGCAGACTGAATGGAACCAGTGCATCAAAAAATAAACTATATGAAATAAATCCTAACATTGGAAAGAAACAAACACAATTCAACAATCGATGGGAACAGGTCATTTCTACAAGATGCAGAATTGGACACTCTAGGCTCACACACCAGTTTTTAGTAACTGGAGATAGTCGAGCTGAATGCCACTCATGTAAAGTTCCTCTATCTATAAAACATGTTCTAGCTGACTGTCCTTTTTTAACCCCCATCAGAAAACAATTTTATTCTTCCACATCTCTAGATCACGTTTTTAATCAAGTAGATCCAAATTTGGTATTAAAATTTCTAGGAAGAGCTGGTTTTAAACATTTTACCTAATTCAATAACATAAATTGCTCTCGCCCTGGAAATAGCCATAGAAGCTGAAAGGGCGTTTAAAAAACAATGAATTAATGAATGAATGACACTTCGGAAGTGTAGCGCATGATTTCAGATTATTTTATTCTCTTTCTGAGATGCCTTTTAACACAATAAAACTGCTCAAAATGATGCGCTGGCATCACATGATCTGTATTTTGACATGGCACTTTTTAACGGAATATTTGCTCTTTTTCCGGTTCTTGAGAACTATGGATCAAACTAAACTTTGGAAGTGTAGCGCATGATTTCTGTTGATGAAATGATGAAATGTGATTTCATGACTCCATGTTTTTGTAGATACTAAATGTATGATTTATCAAATGCATTAATAACTGTGTCTGTTCAGTTCTATTAGTTCTCATTCCTTTCAGAGATTTTCTCAGCGTTTACCGTGAGCTAGATTTCAAACTATTCTTTACCAGTCCCTCCTTTCCAAATCTAATTTATGAACAAAACTTCAAAACCACTGAGAACCATCCTGTTGATGGCGGTGTTGTGCCATTTTTCGACTCAGCGGCAGATTCTGACTCCCCTCTCTGCGTGAACGCGCATGACGTCACGGTTGACGGAAGTTTTCGGGGCCGCTTTTTGCGAGGTTTTTTTTTCATTAAGCATACCGAGAGTTGATTAAAGTGAGTTGGTCTGTAGTTTGTTCATTTTATATTAAAAATATTTTTCTGTTTCTTATTTGCAGTTGTTGGTTTCCGACTGAGAAGCCTTTGTATATTATACAAGTTCGAGGCGAGGATGGATACTCAAAACTGTGTTTTTAATTAAAAAGTTTGTTAAAGGAGGGAAAAAAGTACTTAGTTGACTTCTTTATGGATCCATGAAATAAAAAAAAATCTTTACACCTATGTAATTTCTTCGGGTCATCATTTCCACATGATTATAATGGTCTATTTAGCAACAGTCTTTGTGACTTAATTGTATGACATATTCATGTTTCTGATTGACACACTGACTTGTGGTCAGGTTAACATATTTTTTTTAACGGGTTTTAAGGTGATGAATGCCTACATGTATTTTTTGGTTATGCAATTTAATTTAAATTCTAAAGAAAGAGCTACTGCCATCGACACCTTTGAATACATCAGCTTATGGAAGAAGAAGATTGCGAAGGTGAAGGTTTGTGGTTCTATTTGTGTTTTTCAGTAAGCAATGTTTACTGCTGATTACAGATGTGACCTGAGCTGTTGCCATTTCAGGTAGACCCAATGGAATACAAATTCATTTTTAACATCATTAATGATTC
>SRMA01002468.1:0-16722 GCA_007224835.1 Danionella cerebrum | reverse complement strand
AAAGGTCACTAGTTCGAGGCTAGCGGGCGGCTCCTGCTGGTTACAGATGCCAATGAGCCAAGTACGGGTTTCTTTTTCAGAAAGCAGCAGAAACGAAGGCTGTGACAGGGATTTCTCTCTCTCTCTCTCTCTCTCTCTCTCTCTCCCTAGTAGAAATGCTTTACAGAGTCAGTAAAAGCACAGGGTTCTCTCCACGCCGCCACTGCGATGACGTGTCTGTGTGAATTCGTGAAGGCCAATAAATTGCGTTGGTGTTCTGCCTTTGACATGCGCTGTCTTTTAAACAGAGTCTGCTTTTACTTGTTCCCTTAGATTCTCCTGGTGAAATTCCCGCGGTGGCGTTGTCCGTTTTGACGAGTTGATTTCTTCTGCTCGTCGCAGTCAGCAGGACAATGCCAGAAACACACAGCCAACGTCAGCGAGAGATGTGCGTGTGTTTATGAGAGCCGACCGCACTCCGAAAGCCACACTCAAGACTCACTCAGAGAACAACATACGGGTAAAGTGCACGCGATGCCAGGCTGCCCAATAACGGAAAGAGAGCAGATTTGGTGTCCAGCACACGTTTTGTTCGATGCGTTTGTAAAATGTACAAATTGTTTATGGTAAAATGTTAAAAATGTAAAAAAATAAAGAAACCAAAACAATCTTAGCTCACTTTTTGTACGTGTTTCATCTATGATTCGTACATTGGATATTGTGATTTTCTCGGGACCGTCGTAGAAGTGATCATTTTGAAGTGTTTTGAACAGTTCTTATATTTTTTTCAATTTAACAAGAAATCAGTCGCACTAAGAGAAAAACTAAAGTGTTGCCCATAAATGTTTACCCGTTTACTACCTCGTTCGTTCATTGTCTGCATTCGTTGTGAAAATTAATGAACGCGATCTGTGTCTTTGCAGAGAAGAGTATCCTTCAATCGTAATCCGCTCATACGAGGTGTCAAAGCGGTGGCCCTTTGCATCAATCGGCACCCAGGAAGCAGCTCTCGCGTTTCCCAAATCCATCTTCCCTTTTCAGAGTCAAAGGCTTATGGTGCCGGTGCACGCTTCCAGCGCCGTTTGGGAAGATTGCGGGGTACGCCCTAGAATTGAGCAAATTCAATGATCTCGACGCATGTTTTTGCTCCAGTGGAGTAAACCGGAGAAAACCCGCTCACGAGAATGAGCAAGTTCCTTTTGGAAGAGCCCCGGCTGGCCTCGAACCAGCAACCTTCTCACTAAAAGAGGAACAGCGATACCCGGCGTGCCACTCGCAACAAATCATCTGCAATGTATTCACGCGAGAAAAATGAGATGGGGAAAAAAAACAAAAAAAACAACGGACAAGCCTCTGTCACCCAAAAGCCCGTCGCTGACACAGCTACACCGGCGTGATGCTGATGACGAGTCCCACCCCGACTCATCATGGTCAAAATGTAAAGTGCCCTCGCATTGGTTACGTACTCAATGGCATTGAGCACCTAACAAATGTTCTAAGGCATGCGCGGTAATGAATATCGAAACACACATGCGCGATGACGTACTCAATAGTATTGAGGACGTAATCAATGTTCATACGCGCATGCGCGGTGATGGATTTTGAAACTCCCATACCCTGTGATTAGGTTTTAAAGTCTATGGTTAAAACCATAGATATTTTATAATTAGACAAGTGTTCTTTGAAAAGACATAACAATTATACTGACACGAAATACTCTTTTTACTCTGATGATCCCGATTCGTTTGATCACTCGTTTTGGAAGTGCATAAATACAGCAGTTTGTGAAATTCGATTTTAAGTAATTGTATTGTTGATATTCATATTATTATTTGCTATTGTTGTTGTTCTAATGCTGTTTATTTCTTTATTTTAAATACATTTTGTTTTTTATACATTTATTTTATTTAACAATATGAAGCCGTGCGAAAAAAAAAGTGCGCATCCTCTTCCCCTCACCGCAAATCGACACAGACTTCAGACACATCAGTGAGCTGCCGCCCCGCTCACAGCCAATGGTGACGTGGAGCGCTTGTCTTAAAATGGCGACGTGGAGCGCTCGTCATTCAATGGTGACGTGGCGCGCTTATTATAAATGGCCTATTATGCAGTGCATTTAAGTTGATGGTGACCTGAAATATTCAGGGTCTCCCCCAACACTCTGTTCGCGAGCAGCGTGTGATTCTCGGTGGGCTTAAGCTCTCAGGTCATTTGGTTCCTCGTCTCGACGGAGTAGATTCAAGGTTTGCTCAAACAGGGACCTATGCAAATGACGTTCAACTCTATTGGTTGCGTCGTCACGCTCGTCATTCTCGTCACGCCTGACTGATAAACGTTTGTTTAGACTTGATGTGTCTGGTTTTACTTGCCTAAGAAATGCTTTTGTCTTTTATTTGAAGCTCGTGGTTAACTGGACGCTTAACCACTTCAACAGATTCGTGCTATGTATTTGTGTTTTTTCTTTTCAGAGGTTCGCCACCTGAGGGCGCACACGCTCCAAAAACCGCAGAGAGAGAAAGAGAAAGAGAGAGAGAGAGAGAGAGAGAGAGAGAGAGAGAGAGAGGGCCAGGTTTGAGTAACGTTTTTTTGTTCAATTTCTCTCTGATCTCTTGGTCACCTTTGATAAATTACTGCTTGTGGAAGATTTTAATATTCATGTAGATGAACCAGGTGATGCCCTTGGACTGTCATTTATAGACCTAGTAAATTCATTTGGGGTTCAACAAAACATTTCCAGACCACCTCATAGTCTTATTAGGGAAATATACACCACTTATTAATTAATTTTTTCCTCTTTTTCGAGTTTCAACTTGTTGGTTTACTGTAAAGCTGCTTTGAGACACTGTCCGTTGTGAAAAGCGCTATATAAATAATCAAACTTGAACTTGTGTGCTATTGCGGCTGTGTTTAATTGAAAAAAAAAGGGATAGAGACAAGAAAATTCGAGACTTGTCTTTTTTCTCTCTAAAGATGGGTTGCAGCTATAACTACAGTGACAAAATTTAGCTTTGAGAGCAAAACTGACATTCCAAATGTGTCCGTGACTGCGGCCCTTTGGGCCTGTGCTAAGGCTGTTCTTTACAGTCGACGCATTTCACAAGAGCTAGCACTGTGGCTTTTCATCAAAAGGTCACTAGTTCGAGGCTAGCGGGCGGCTCCTGCTGGTTACAGATGCTAATGAGCCAAGTACGGGTTTCTTTTTCAGAAAGCAGCAGAAACGAAGGCTGTGACAGTGATTTCTCTCTCTCTCTCTCTCTCCCTAGTAGAAATGCTTTACAGAGTCAGTAAAAGCATAGGGTTCTCTCCACGCCGCGACTGCGATGACGTGTCTGTGTGAATTCGTGAAGGCCAATAAATTGCGTTGGTGTTCTGCCTTTGACATGCGCTTTCTTTTAAACAGAGTCTGCTTTCACTTGTTCCCTTAGATTCTCCTGGTGAAATTCCCACGGTGGCGTTGTCCGTTTTGACGAGTTGATTTCTTCTGCTCGTCGCAGTCAGCAGGACAATGCCAGAAACACACAGCCAACGTCAGCGAGAGATGTGCGTGTGTTTATGAGAGCCGACCGCACTCCAAAAGCCACACTCAAGACTCACTCAGAGAACAACATACGGGTAAAGTGCACGCGATGCCAGGCTGCCCAATAACGGAAAGAGAGCAGATTTGGTGTCCAGCACACGTTTTGTTCGATGCGTTTGTAAATTGTACAAATTGTTTATGGTAAAATGTTAAAAATGTAAAAAAATAAAGAAACCAAAACAATCTTAGCTCACTTTTTGTACGTGTTTCATCTATGATTCGTACATTGGATATTGTGATTTTCTCGGACCGTCGTAGAAGTGATCATTTTGAAGTGTTTTGAACATTTCTTATATTTTTTTCAATTTAACAAGAAATCAGTCGCACTAAGAGAAAAACTAAAGTGTTGCCCATTTATGTTTACCCGTTTACTACCTCGTTCGTTCATTGTCTGTATTCGTTGTGAAAATTAATGAGCGCGATCCGTGTCTTTGCAGAGAAGAGTATCCTTCAATCGTAATCCGCTCATACGAGGTGTCAAAGCGGTGGCCCTTTGCATCAATCGGTACCCAGGAAGCAGCTCGCGCGTTTCCCAAATCCATCTTCCCTTTTCAGAGTCAAAGGCTTATGGTGCCGGTGCACGTTTCCAGCGCCGTTTGGGAAGATTTCGGGGTACGCCCTAGAATTGAGCAAATTCAATGATCTCGACGCATGTTTTTGCTCCAGTGGAGTAAACCGGAGAAAACCCGCTCACGAGAATGAGCAAGTTCCTTTTGGAAGAGCCCCGGCTGGCCTCGAACCAGCAACCTTCTCACTAAAAGAGGAACAGCGATACCCGGCGTGCCACTCGCAACAAATCATCTGCAATGTATTCACGCGAGAAAAATGAGATGGGGAAAAAAAACAAAAAAAAAACAACGGACAAGCCTCTGTCACCCAAAAGCCCGTCGCTGACACAGCTACACCGGCGTGATGCTGATGACGAGTCCCACCCCGACTCATCATGGTCAAAATGTAAAGTGCCCTCGCATTGGTTACGTACTCAATGGCATTGAGCACCTAACAAATGTTCTAAGGCATGCGCGGTAATGAATATCGAAACACACATGCGCGATGACATGCGCTGTCTTTTAAACAGAGTCTGCTTTTACTTGTTCCCTTAGATTCTCCTGGTGAAATTCCCGCGGTGGCGTTGTCCGTTTTGACGAGTTGATTTCTTCTGCTCGTCGCAGTCAGCAGGACAATGCCAGAAACACACAGCCAACGTCAGCGAGAGATGTGCGTGTGTTTATGAGAGCCGACCGCACTCCGAAAGCCACACTCAAGACTCACTCAGAGAACAACATACGGGTAAAGTGCACGCGATGCCAGGCTGCCCAATAACGGAAAGAGAGCAGATTTGGTGTCCAGCACACGTTTTGTTCGATGCGTTTGTAAAATGTACAAATTGTTTATGGTAAATGTTAAAAATGTAAAAAAATAAAGAAACCAAAACAATCTTAGCTCACTTTTTGTACGTGTTTCATCTATGATTCTTACTTTGGATATTGTGATTTTCTCGGGACCGTCGTAGAAGTGATCATTTTGAAGTGTTTTGAACATTTCTTATATTTTTTTTTCAATTTAACAAGAAATCAGTCGCACTAAGAGGAAAACTAAAGTGTTGCCCATAAATGTTTACCCGTTTACTACCTCGCTCGTTCATTGTCTGTATTCGTTGTGAAAATTAATGAACGCGATCTGTGTCTTTGCAGAGAAGAGTATCCTTCAATCGTAATCCGCTCATACGAGGTGTCAAAGCGGTGGCCCTTGCATCAATCGGTACCCAGGAAGCAGCTCTCGCGTTTCCCAAATCCATCTTCCCTTTTCAGAGTCAAAGGCTTTTGGTGCCGGTGCACGTTTCCAGCGCCGTTTGGGAAGATTGCGGGGTACGCCCTAGAATTGAGCAGATTCGATGATCTCGACGCATGTTTTTGCTCCAGTGGAGTAAACCGGAGAAAACCCGCTCACGAGAATGAGCAAGTTCCCTTTGCAAGAGCCCCGGCTGGCCTCGAACCAGCAACCTTCTCACTAAAAGAGGAACAGCGATACCCGGCGTGTCACTCGCAACAAATCATCTGCAATGTATTCACGCGAGAAAAATGAGATGGAGAAAAAAACAAAAAAAACAACGGACAAGCCTCTGTCACCAAAAAGCCCGTCGCTGGCACAGCTACACCGGCGTGATGCTGATGACGAGTCCCACCCCGACTCATCCGTGTCACAATGTAAAGTGCCCTCGCATTGGTTACGTACTCAATGGCATTGAGCAACTAACAAATGTTCTAAGGCATGCGCGGTAATGAATATCGAAACACACATGCGCGATGACGTACTCAATAGTATTGAGGACGTAATCAATGTTCATATGCGCATGCGCGGTGATGGATTTTGAAACTCCCATACCCTGTGATTAGGTTTTAAAGTCTATGGTTAAAACCATAGATATTTTATAATTTGACAAGTGTTCTTTGAAAAGACATAACAATTATACTGACACGAAATACTGTTTCTACTCTGATGATCCCGAATCGTTTGATCACTCGTTTTGGAAGTGCATAAATACAGCAGTTTTTGAAATTCGATTTTAAGTAATTGTATTGTTTATATTCATATTATTATTTGCTATTGTTGTTGTTCTAATGCTGTTTATTTCTTTATTTTAAATACATTTTTATTTTATACATTTATTTTATTTAACAATATGAAGCCGTGCGAAAGAAAAAAAAAAAGTGCGCATCCTCTTCCCCGCACCGCAAATCCACACAGACTTCAGACACATCAGTGAGCTGCCGCCCCGCTCACAGCCAATTGTGACGCCGTGCGCCCATTATAAATGGCCTATTATGCAGTGCATTTAAGTTGACGGTGACCGGAAATATTCAGGGTCTCCCCAACACTCTGTTCGCGAGCAGCGTGTGATTCTCGGTGGGCTTCAGCTCTCAGGCCATTTGGTTCCTCGTCTCGACGGAGTAGATTCAAGGTTTGCTCAAACAGGGACCTATGCAAATGACGTTCAACTCTATTGGTTGCGTCGTCACGCTCGTCATTCTCGTCACGCCTGACTGATAAACGTTTGTTTAGACTTGATGTGTCTGGTTTTACTTGCCTAAGAAATGCTTTTGTCTTTTATTTGAAGCTCGTGGTTAACTGGACGCTTAACCACTTCAACAGATTCGCGCTATGTATTTGTGTTTTTTCTTTTCAGAGGTTCGCCACCTGAGGGCGCACACAAAAAAAAAACCGCAGAGAGAGAAAGAGAAAGAGAGAGAGAGAGAGAGAGAGAGAGAGAGAGAGAGAGAGGGCCAGGTTTGAGTAACGTTTTTTTGTTCAATTTCTCTGATCTCTTGGTCACTTTTGATAAATTACTGCTTGTGGGAGATTTTAATATTCATGTAGATGAACCAGGTGATGCCCTTTGACTGTCATTTATAGACCTAGTAAATTCATTTGGGGTTCAACAAAACATTTCCAGACCACCCCATAGTCTTATTAGGGAAATATACACCACTTATTAATTAATTTTTTCCTCTTTTTCGAGTTTCAACTTGTTGGTTTACTGTAAAGCTGCTTTGAGACACTGTCCGTTGTGAAAAGCGCTATATAAATAATCAAACTTGAACTTGTGTGCTATTGCGGCTGTGTTTAATTGAAAAAAAAAGGGATAGAGACAAGAAAATTCGAGACTTGTCTTTTTTCTCTCTAAAGATGGGTTGCAGCTATAACTACAGTGACAAAATTTAGCTTTGAGAGCAAAACTGACATTCCAAATGTGTCCGTGACTGCGCCCCTTTGGGCCTGTGCTAAGGCTGTTCTTTACAGTCGACGCATTTCACAAGAGCTAGCACTGTGGCTTTTCATCAAAAGGTCACTAGTTCGAGGCTAGCGGGCGGCTCCTGCTGGTTACAGATGCTAATGAGCCAAGTACGGGTTTCTTTTACAGAAAGCAGCAGAAACGAAGGCTGTGACAGTGATTTCTCTCTCTCTCTCTCTCTCTCCCTAGTAGAAATGCTTTACAGAGTCAGTAAAAGCACAGGGTTCTCCCCACGCCGCGACTGCGATGACGGGTCTGTGTGAATTCGTGAAGGCCAATAAATTGCGTTGGTGTTCTTGCCTTTGACATGCGCTGTCTTTTAAACAGAGTCTGCTTTTACTTGTTCCCTTAGATTCGCCTGGTGAAATTCCTGCGGTGGCGTTGTCCGTTTTGACGAGTTGATTTCTTCTGCTCGTCGCAGTCAGCAGGACAATGCCAGAAACACACAGCCAAAGTCAGCGAGAGATGTGCGTGTGTTTATGAGAGCCGACCGCACTCCAAAAGCCACACTCAAGACTCACTCAGAGAACAACATACGGGTAAAGTGCACGCGATGCCAGGCTGCCCAACAACGGAAAGAGAGCAGATTTGGTGTCCAGCACACGTTTTGTTCGATGCGTTTGTAAAATGTACAAATTGTTTATGGTAAATGTTAAAAATGTAAAAAAATAAAGAAACCAAAACAATCTTAGCTCACTTTTTGTACGTGTTTCATCTATGATCCGTACATCGGATATTGTGATTTTCTCGGGACCGTCGTAGAAGTGATCATTTTGAAGTGTTTTGAACATTTTTTATATTTTTTTCAATTTAACAAGAAATCAGTCGCACTAAGAGGAAAACTAAAGTGTTGCCCATAAATGTTTACTCGTTTACTACCTCGTTCGTTCATTGTCTGCATTCGTTGTGAAAATTAATGAACGCGATTTGTGTCTTTGCAGAGAAGAGTATCCTTCAATCGTAATCCGCTCATACGAGGTGTCAAAGCTGTGGCCCTTTGCATCAATCGGTACCCAGGAAGCAGCTCTCGCGTTTCCCAAATCCATCTTCCTTTTCAGAGTCAAAGGCTTATGGTGCCGGTGCACGTTTCCAGCGCCGTTTGGGAAGATTGCGGGGTACGCCCTAGAATTGAGCAATTTCAATGATCTCGACGCATGTTTTTGCTCCAGTGGAGTAAACCGGAGAAAACCCGCTCACGAGAATGAGCAAGTTCTTTTTGGAAGAGCCCCGGCTGGCCTCGAACCAGCAACCTTCTCACTAAAAGAGGAACAGCGATACCCGGCGTGCCACTCGGAACAAATCATCTGCAATGTATTCACGCGAGAAAAATGAGATGGAGAAAAAAAACAACGGACAAGCCTCTGTCACCCAAAAGCCCGTCGCTGACACAGCTACACCGGCGTGATGCTGATGACGAGTCCCACCCCGACTCATCGTGGTCAAAATGTAAAGTGCCCTCGCATTGGTTACGTACTCAATGGCATTGAGCACCTAACAAATGTTCTAAGGCATGCGCGGTAATGAATATCGAAACACACATGCGCGATGACGTTCTCAATAGTATTGAGGACGTAATCAATGTTCATACGCGCATGCGCGGTGATGGATTTTGAAACTCCCATACCCTGTGATTAGGTTTTAAAGTCTATGGTTAAAACCATAGATATTTTATAATCAGACAAGTGTTCTTTGAAAAGACATAACAATTATACTGACACGAAATACTGTTTTTACTCTGATGATCCCGATTCGTTTGATCACTCGTTTTGGAAGTGCATAAATACAGCAGTTTGTGAAATTCGATTTTAAGTAATTGTATTGTTGATATTCATATTATTATTTGCTATTGTTGTTGTTCTAATGCTGTTTATTTCTTTATTTTTAATACATTTTTATTTTATACATTTATTTTATTTAACAATATGAAGCCGTGCGAAAGAAAAAAAAAAGTGCGCATCCTCTTTCCCTCACCGCAAATCCACACAGACTTCAGACACATCAGTGAGCTGCCGCCCCGCTCACAGCCAATGGTGACGTGGCGCGCTCGTCATTCAATAGTGACGTCGTGCGCTTATTATAAATGGCCTATTATGCAGTGCATTTAAGTTGACGGTGACCGGAAATATTCAGGGTCCCCCCCACCACTCTGTTCGCGAGCAGCGTGTGATTCTCGGTGGGCTTAAGCTCTCAGGTCATTTGGTTCCTCGCCTCGACGGAGTAGATTCAAGGTTTGCTCAAACAGGGACCTATGCAAATGACGCTCAACTCTATTGGTTGCGTCGTCACGCTCGTCATTCTCGTCACGCCTGACTGATAAACGTTTGTTTAGACTTGATGTGTCTGGTTTTACTTGCCTAAGAAATGCTTTTGTCTTTTATTTGAAGCTCGTGGTTAACTGGACGCTTAACCACTTCAACAGATTCGTGCTATGTATTTGTGTTTTTCTTTTCAGAGGTTCGCCACCTGAGGGCGCACACGCTCCAAAAACCGCAGAGAGAGAAAGAGAAAGAGAGAGAGAGAGAGAGAGAGGGCCAGGTTTGAGTAACGCTTTTTTGTTCAATTTCTCTCTGATCTCTTGGTCACTTTTGATAAATTACTGCTTGTGGGAGATTTTAATATTCAGGTAGATGAACCAGGGGATGCCCTTGGACTGTCATTTATAGACCTAGTAAATTCATTTGGGGTTCAACAAAACATTTCCAGACCACCTCATAGTCTTATTAGGGAAATATACACCACCTATTAATTAATTTTTTCCTCTTTTTCGAGTTTCAACTTGTTGGTTTACTGTAAAGCTGCTTTGAGACACCGTCCGTTGTGAAAAGCGCTATATAAATAATCAAACTTGAACTTGTGTGCTATTGCGGCTGTGTTTAATTGAAAAAAAGGGATAGAGACAAGAAAATTCGAGACTTGTCTTTTTTTTCTCTCTAAAGATGGGTTGCAGCTATAACTACAGTGACAAAATTTAGCTTTGAGAGCAAAACTGACATTCCAAATGTGTCCGTGACTGCGGCCCTTTGGGCCTGTGCTAAGGCTCTTCTTTACAGTCGACGCATTCCACAAGAGCTAGCACTGTGGCTTTTCATCAAAAGGTCACTAGTTCGAGGCTAGCGGGCGGCCCCTGCTGGTTACAGATGCTAATGAGCCAAGTACGGGTTTCTTTTTCAGAAAGCAGCAGAAACTAAGGCTGTGACAGTGATTTCTCTCTCTCTCTCTCTCTCTCTCTCCCTAGTAGAAATGCGTTACAGAGTCAGTAAAAGCACAGGGTTCTCTCCACGCCGCGACTGCGATGACGTGTCTGTGTGAATTCGTGAAGGCCAATAAATTGCGTTGGTGTTCTGCCCTTGACATGCACTGTCTTTTAAACAGAGTCTGCTTTTACTTGTTCCCTTAGATTCTCCTGGTGAAATTCTCGCGGTGGCGTTGTCCGTTTTGACGAGTTGATTTCTTCTGCTCGTCGCAGTCAGCAGGACAATGCCAGAAACACACAGCCAACGCCAGCGAGAGATGTGCGGGTGTTTATGAGAGCCGACCGCACTCCAAAAGCCACACTCAAGACTCACTCAGAGAACAACATACGGGTAAAGTGCACGCCATGCCAGGCTGCCCAATAACGGAAAGAGAGCAGATTTGGTGTCCAGCACACGCTTTGTTCGATGCGTTTGTAAAATGTACAAATTGTTTATGGTAAAATGTTAAAAATGTAAAAAAAAATAAAGAAACCAAAACAATCTTAGCTCACTTTTTGTACGTGTTTCATCTATGATTCGTACATTCGATATTGTGATTTTCTCGGGACCGTCGTAGAAGTGATCATTTTGAAGTGTTTTGAACATTTCTATATTTTTTTCAGTTAAAAAAAAAAAATCAGTCGCACTAAGACAAAATCTAAAGTGTTGCCCATAAATGTTTACCCGTTTACTACCTCGTTCGTTCATTGTCTGCATTCGTTGTGAAAATTAATGAACGTGATCTGTGTCTTTGCAGAGAAGAGTATCCTTCAATCGTAATCCGCTCATACGAGGTGTCAAAGCGTGGCCCTTTGCATCAATCGGTACCCAGGAAGCAGCTCTCGCGTTTCCCAAATCCATCTTCCTTTTCAGAGTCAAAGGCTTATGGTGCCGGTGCACGTTTCCAGCGCCGTTTGGGAAGATTGCGGGGTACGCCCTAGAATTGAGCAAATTCAATGATCTCGACGCATGCTTTTGCGCCAGTGGAGTAAACCGGAGAAAACCCGCTCACGAGAATGAGCAAGTTCCTTTTGGAAGAGCCCCCGCTGGCCTCGAACCAGCAACCTTCTCACTAAAAGAGGAACAGCGATACCCGGCGTGCCACTCGCAACAAATCATCTGCAATGTATTCACGCGAGAAAAATGAGTTGGAGAAAAAAAAAAAAAAAAAACAACGGACAAGCCTCTGTCACCCAAAAGCCCGTCGCTGACACAGCTACACCGGCGTGATGCTGATGACGAGTCCCACCCCACTCATCATGGTCAAAATGTAAAGTGCCCTCGCATTGGTTACGTACTCAATGGCATTGAGCACCTAACAAATGTTCTAAGGCATGCGCGGTAATGAATATTGAAACACACATGCGCGATGACATGCGCTGTCTTTTAAACAGAGTCTGCTTTTACTTGTTCCCTTAGATTCTCCTGGTGAAATTTCCGCGGTGGCGTTGTCCGTTTTGACGAGTTGATTTCTTCTGCTCGTCGCAGTCAGCAGGACATTGCCAGAAACACACAGCCAACGTCAGCGAGAGATGTGCGTGTGTTTATGAGAGCCGACCGCACTCCAAATGCCACACTCAAGACTCACTCAGAGAACAACATACGGGTAAAGTGCACGCGATGCCAGGCTGCCCAATAACGGAAAGAGAGCAGATTTGGTGTCCAGCACACGCTTTGTTCGACGCGTTTGTAAAATGTACAAATTGTTTATGGTAAAATGTTAAAAATGTAAAAAAATAAAGAAACCAAAACAATCTTAGCTCACTTGTTGTACGTGTTTCATCTATGATTCGTACATTGGATATTGTGATTTTCTCGGGACCGTCGTAGAAGTGATCATTTTGAAGTGCTTTGAACATTTCTTATATTTTTTTCAATTTAACAAGAAATCAGTCGCACTAAGAGGAAAACTAAAGTGTTGCCCATAAATGCTTACCCGCTTACTACCTCGTTCGTTCATTGTCTGCATTCGTTGTGAAAATTAATGAACGCGATCTGTGTCTTTGCAGAGAAGAGTATCCTTCAATCATAATCCGCTCATACGAGGTGTCAAAGCGGTGGCCCTTTGCATCAATCGGTACCCAGGAAGCAGCTCTCGCGTTTCCCAAATCCATCTTCCCTTTTCAGAGTCAAGGCTTATGGTGCCGGTGCACGTTTCCAGCGCCGTTTGGGAAGATTGCGGGGTACGCCCTAGAATTGAGCAAATTCAATGATCTCGACGCATGTTTTTGCTCCAGTGGAGTAAACCGGAGAAAACCCGCCCACAAGAATGAGCAAGTTCCTTTTGGAAGAGCCCCGGCTGGCCTCGAACCAGCAACCTTCTCACTAAAAGAGGAACAGCCATACCCGGCGTGCCACTCGCAACAAATCATCTGCAATGTATTCACGCGAGAAAAATGAGATGGAGAAAAAAACAAAAAAACAACGGACAAGCCTCTGTCACCCAAAAGCCCGTCGCTGACACAGCTACACCGGCGTGATGCTGATGACGAGTCCCACCCCGACTCATCATGGTCAAAATGTAAAGTGCCCTCGCATTGGTTACGTACTCAATGGCATTGAGCACCTAACAAATGTTCTAAGGCATGCGCGGTAATGAATATCGAAACACACATGCGCGATGACGTACTCAATAGTATTGAGGGCGTAATCAATGTTCATACGCGCATGCGCGGTGATGGATTTTGAAACTCCCATACCCTGTGATTAGGTTTAAAAGTCTATGGTTAAAACCATAGATATTTTATAATTAGACAAGTGTTCTTTGAAAAGACATAACAATTATACCGACACGAAATACTCTTTTTACTCTGATGATCCCGATTCGTTTGATCACTCGTTTTGGAAGTGCATAAATACAGCAGTTTGTGAAATTCGATTTTAAGTAATTGTATTGTTGATATTCATATTATTATTTGCTATTGTTGTTGTTCTAATGCTGTTTATTTCTTTATTTTAAATACATTTTTATTTTATACATTTATTTTATTTAACAATATGAAGCCGTGTGAAAGAAAAAAAAAAGTGCGCATCCTCTTCCCCGCACCGCAAATCCACACAGACTTCAGACACATCAGTGTGCTGCCGCCCCGCTCACAGCCAATTGTGACGTCGTGCGCTCATTATAAATGGCCTATTATGCAGTGCATTTAAGTTGACGGTGACCGGAAATATTCAGGGTCTCCCCCAACACTCTGTTCGCGAGCAGCGTGTGATTCTCAGTGGGCTTAAGCTCTCAGGTCATTTGGTTCCTCGTCTCGACGGAGTAGATTCAAGGTTTGCTCAAACAGGGACCTATGCAAATGGCGTTCAACTCTATTGGTTGCGTCGTCACGCTCGTCATTCTCGTCACGCCTGACTGATAAACGTTTGTTTAGGCTTGATGTGTCTGGTTGTACTTGCCTAAGAAATGCTTTTGTCTTTTATTTGAAGCTCGTGGTTAACTCGACGCTTAAAAACATCAAAACATTCATGGTGTGTATTTGTGTTTTTTTTTCTTTTCAGAGGTTCGCCACCTGAGGGCGCACGCGCTCCAAAAACCGCAGAGAGAGAGAAAGAAAGAGAGAGAGAGAGAAGGCCAGGGGTGAGTAACGGTTTTTGCTCAATTTCTCTCCGATCTCTTGGTCACTTTCGATAAATTACTGCTTGTGGGAGGTTTTAATATTCATGTAGATGAACCAGGTGATGCCCTTGGACTGTCATTTATAGACCTATTAAATTCATTTGGGGTTCAACAAAACATTTCCAGACCACCTCATAGTCTTATTAGGGAAATATACACCACTTATTAATTAATTTTTTTTTCTTTTTTGAGTTTCAACTTGTTGGTTTACTGTAAAGCTGCTTTGAGACACTGTCCG
Organism: Danionella cerebrum; assembly: GCA_007224835.1. Classification (NCBI taxonomy): domain Eukaryota; kingdom Metazoa; phylum Chordata; class Actinopteri; order Cypriniformes; family Danionidae; genus Danionella; species Danionella cerebrum. The sequence continues at coordinate 2,280 of SRMA01002468.1, read as the reverse complement.
TTGTGAAAAGAGCTATATAAATAATCAAACTTGAACTTGTGTGCTATTGCGGCTGTGTTTAATTGAAAAAAAAAGGATAGAGACAAGAAAATTCGAGACTTGTCTTTTTTCTCTCTAAAGATGGGTTGCAGCTATAACTACAGTGACAAAATTTGGCTTTGAGAGCAAAACTGACATTCCAAATGTGTCCGTGACTGCGGCCCTTTGGGCCTGTGCTAAAGCTGTTCTTTACAGTCGACGCATTTCACAAGAGCTAGCACTGTGGCTTTTCATCAAAAGGTCACTAGTTCGAGGCTAGCGAGCGGCTCCTGCTGGTTACAGATGCTAATGAGCCAAGTACGGGTTTCTTTTTCAGAAAGCAGCAGAAACAAAGGCTGTGACAGTGATTTCTCTCTCTCTCTCTCTCTCTCTCCCTAGTAGAAATGCTTTACAGAGTCAGTAAAAGCACAGGGTTCTCTCCGCGCCGCGACTGCGATGACGTGTCTGTGTGAATTCGTGAAGGCCAATAAATTGCGTTCGTGTTCTGCCTTTGACATGCACTGTCTTTTAAACAGAGTCTGCTTTTACTTGTTCCCTTAGATTCTCCTGGTGAAATTTCCGCGGTGGCGTTGTCCGTTTTGACGAGTTGATTTCTTCTGCTCGTCGCAGTCAGCAGGACAATGCCAGAAAAACACAGCCAACGTCAGCGAGAGATGTGCGTGTGTTTATGAGAGCCGACCGCACTCCGAAAGCCACTCAAGACTCACTCAGAGAACAACATACGGGTAAAGTGCACGCGATGCCAGGCTGCCCAATAACGGAAAGAGAGCAGATTTGGTGTCCAGCACACGTTTTGTTCGATGCGTTTGTAAAATGTACAAATTGTTTATGGTAAAATGTTAAAATGTAAAAAAATAAAGAAACCAAAACAATCTTAGCTCACTTTTTGTACGTGTTTCATCTATGATTCGTACATTGGATATTGTGATTTTCTCGGGACCGTCGTAGAAGTGATCATTTTGAAGTGTTTGAACATTTCTTATATTTTTTTCAATTTAACAAGAAATCAGTCGCACTAAGAGAAAAACTAAAGTGTTGCCCATAAATGTTTACCCGTTTACTACCTCGTTCGTTCATTGTCTGTATTCGTTGTGAAGATTAATGAACGCGATCTGTGTCTTTGCAGAGAAGAGTATCCTTCAATCGTAATCCGCTCATGCGAGGTGTCAAAGCGGTGGCCCTTTGCATCAATCGGTACCCAGGAAGCAGCTCTCGCGTTTCCCAAATCCATCTTCCCCCTTCAGAGTCAAAGGCTTATGGTGCCGGTGCACGTTTCCAGCGCCGTTTGGGAAGATTGCGGGGTACGCCCTAGAATTGAGCAAATTCAATGATCTCGACGCATGTTTTTGCTCAGTGGAGTAAACCGGAGAAAACCCGCTCACGAGAATGAGCAAGTTCCTTTTGGAAGAGCCCCGGCTGACCTCGAACCAGCAACCTTCTCACTAAAAGAGGAACAGCGATACCCGGCGTGCCACTCGCAACAAATCATCTGCAATGTATACACGAGAGAAAAATGAGATGGGGAAAAAAAACAAAAAAAAAACAACGGACAAGCCTCTGTCACCCAAAAGCCCATCGCTGACACAGCTACACCGGAGTGATGCTGATGACGAGTCCCACCCCGACTCATCATGGTCAAAATGTAAAGTGCCCTCGCATTGGTTACATACTCAATGGCATTGAGCACCTAACAAATGTTCTAAGGCATGCGCGGTGATGAATATCGAAACACACATGCGCGATGACATGCGCTGTCTTTTAAACAGAGTCTGCTTTTACTTGTTCCCTTAGATTCTCCTGGTGAAATTCCGGCGGTGGCGTTGTCCGTTTTGACGAGTTGATTTCTTCTGCTCGTCGCAGTCAGCAGGACAATGCCAGAAACACACAGCCAACGTCAGCGAGATGTGCGTGTGTTTATGAGAGCCGACCGCACTCCGAAAGCCACACTCAAGACTCACTCAGAGAACAACATACGGGTAAAGTGCACGCGATGCCAGGCTGCCCAATAACGGAAAGAGAGCAGATTTAGTGTCCAGCACACGTTTTGTTCGATGCGTTTGTAAAATGTACAAATTGTTTATGGTAAAATGTAAAAAATAAAAAAAAATAAAGAAACCAAAACAATCTTAGCTCACTTTTTGTACGTGTTTCATCTATGATTAGTACATTGGATATTGTGTTTTTCTCGGGACCGTCGTAGAAGTGATCATTTTGAAGTGTTTTGAACATTTCTTATATTTT
>SRMA01002467.1:0-23730 GCA_007224835.1 Danionella cerebrum | reverse complement strand
TTAAACTTTTCAAGTTAAGATGTAACATGTGCTAAAAAAGTCCCCAGAGTCAAAAAAAAGAACTGATTAAAAATTGTACTTTATTACTAAAACAAACAAGATCTAATGCAGCTATACAGTCTCTAAGATGACTAACTTGTCAATAAGAACAGTAAGCTTGATGCTCTAGCTTTTACTGTCCTGTTTTAACACTTTTCTTCTGTGTGGAATCAGTTTCTCATTTCCAAGCGTTTAAAGACAATAGATGACACTGAACTTCCATACTGCAGTGCATGAGTTCTAGGAAGATTAGAGTCCGTTTAAGATTGCCAAACATCACATCAAGACTTAAAGAACATGATGTGCATGCTTTTACTGTTCTGTCGTTAAACTTTTCAAGTTAAGATGTAACATGTGCTAAAAGTCCCCAGAGTAAAAAAGAAAGAACTGATTAAAATTGTACTTTATTACTAAAACAAACAAGATCTAATGCCGCTATACAGTCTCTAAGATGACTAACTTGCCAATAAGAACAGTAAGCTTGATGCTCTAGCTTTTACTGTCCTGTTTTAACACTTTTCTTCTGTGTGGAATCAGTTTTTCATTTCCAAGCGTTTAAAGACAACAGATGACACTGAACTTCCATACTGCAGTGCATGAGTTCTAGGAAGATTATAGTCATCACAAACATCACATCAAGACTTAAAGAACATGATGTGCATGCTTTTACTGTTCTGTCGTTAAACTTTTCAAGTTAAGATGTAACATGTGCTAAAAAAGTCCCCAGAGTCAAAAAGAAAGAACTGATTAAAATTGTACTTATTACTAAAACAAACAAGATCTAATGCAGCTATACACTCTCTAAGATGATTAACTTGCCAATAAAAACAGTAAGCATGATGCTCTAGCTTTTATTGTCCTGTTTTAACACTTTTCTTCTGTGTGGAATCAGTTTCTCATTTCCAAGCGTTTAAAGACAACAGATGACACTGAACTTCCATACTGCAGAGCATGAGTTCTAGGAAGATTATAGTCCTTTTAAGATTGCCAAACATCACTTCAAGACTTAAAGAACATGATGTGCATGCTTTTACTGTTCTGTCGTTAAAACTTTTCAAGTTAAGATGTAACATGTGCTAAAAAAGTCCCCAGAGTCAAAAAGAAAGAACTGATTAAAATTGTACTTTATTACTAAAACAAACAAGATCTAATGCAGCTATACAGTCTCTAAGATGACTAACCTGCCAATAAGAACAGTAAGCTTGATGCTCTAGCTTTTACTGTCCTGTTTTAACACTTTTCTTCTGTGTGGAATCAGTTTCTCATTTCCAAGCGTTTAAAGACAACAGATGACACTGAACTTACCGCATTGCATGAGTTCTAGGGAGATAATAGTCCTTTTAAGATTGCCAAACATCACATCAAGACTTAAAGAACATGATGTGCATGCTTTTACTGTTCTGTCGTTAAACTTTTCAAGTTGAGATGTAACATGTGCTAAAAGTCCCCAGAGTCAAAAAGAAAGAACTGATTAAAATTTGTACTTTATTACTAAAACAAACAAGATCTAATGCAGCTATACAGTCTCTAAGATGACTAGCTTGCCAATAAGAACAGTAAGCTTGATGCTCTAGCTTTTACTGTCCTGTTTTAACACTTGTCTTCTGTGTGGAATCAGTTTCTCATTTCCAAGCGTTTAAAGACAACAGATGACACTGAACTTCCATACTGCATTGCATTAGTTCAAGGAAGATTATAGTCCTTTTAAGATTGCCAAACATCACATCAAGACTTAAAGAACATGATGTGCATGCTTTGACTGTTCTGTCGTTAAACTTTTCAAGTTAAGATAAAACACATGCTAAAAAAGTCCCCAGAGTCAAAAAGAAAGAAATGATTAAAATTGTACTTTATTACTAAAACAAACAAGATCTAATGCAGCTATACACTCTCTAAGATGACTAACTTGCCAATAAGAACAGTAAGCTTGATGCTCTAGCTTTTACTGTACTGTTTTAACACTTTTCTTCTGTGTGGAATCAGTTTCTCATTTCCAAGCGTTTAAAGACAACATATGACACTGAACTTCCATACTGCAGTGCATGAGTTCTAGGAAGATTATAGTCCTTTTAAGATTGCCAATCATCACATCAAGGCTTAATGAACATGATGTGCATGCTTTTACTGTTCTGTCGTTAAACTTTTCAAGTTAAGATGTAACATGTGCTAAAAAAGTCCCCAGAATCAAAAAGAAAGAACTGATTAAAATTGTACTTTATTACTAAAACAAACAAGATCTAATGCAGCTATACAGTCTCTAAGATGACTAACTTGCCAATAAGAACAGTAAGCTTGATGCTTTAGCTTTTACTGTCCTGGTTTAACACTTTTCTTCTGTGTGGAATCAGTTTCTCATTTCCAAGCGTTTTAAAGACAACAGATGACACTGAACTTCCATACTGCAGTGCATGAGTTCTAGGAAGATTATAGTCCTTTTAAGATTGCCAAACATCACATCAAGACTTAATGAACATGATGTGCATGCTTTTACTGTTCTGTCGTTAAACTTGTCAAGTTAAGATAAAACACGTGCTAAAAAAGTCCCCAGAGTCAAAAAGAAAGAACTGATTAAAATTGTACTTTATTACTAAATAAAACAAGATCTAATGCAGCTATACAGTCTCTAAGATGACTAACTTGCCAATAAGAACAGTAAGCTTGATGCTCTAGCTTTTACTGTCCTGTTTTAACACTTTTCTTCTGTATGGAATCAGTTTCTCATTTCCAAGCGTTTAAAGACAACAGATGACACTGAACTTCCATCCTGCATTGCATGAGTTCAAGGAAGATTATAGTCCTTTTAAGATTGCCAAACATCACATCAAGACTTAAAGAACATGATGTGCATGCTTTTACTGTTCTGTCGTTAAACTTTTCAAGTTAAGATAAAACACATGCTAAAAAAGTCCCCAGAGTCAAAAAGAAAGAAATGATTAAAATTATACTTTATTACTAAAACAAACAAGATCTAATGCAGCTATACGCTCTCTAAGATGACTAACTTGCCAATAAGAAAAGTAAGCTTGATGCTCTAGCTTTTACTGTCCTGTTTTAACTCTTTTCTTCTGTGTGGAATCAGTTTCTCATTTCCAAGCGTTTAAAGACAACAGATGACACTGAACTTTCATACTGCAGTGCATAAGTTCTAGGAAGATTATAGTCCTTCTAAGTTTGCCAAACATCACATCAAGACTTAAAGAACATGATGTGCATGCTTTTACTGTTCTGTCGTTAAACTTTTCAAGTTAAGATAAAACACGTGCTAAAAAAGTCCCCAGAGTCAAAAAGAAAGAACTGATTAAATTGTACTTTATTACTAAATTAAACAAGATCTAATGCAGCTATACAGTCTCTAAGATGACTAACTTGCCAATAAGAACAGTAAGCTTGATGCTCTAGCTTTTATTGTCCTGTTTTAACACTTTTCTTCTGTGTGGAATCAGTTTCTCATTTTCAAGCGTTTAAAGACAACAGATGACACTGAACTTCCATACTGCAGTGGATGAGTTCTAGGAAGATTATAGTCCTTTTAAGATTGCCAAACATCACATCAAGACTTAAAGAACATGATGTGCATGCTTTTACTGTTCTGTCGTTAAACTTTTCAAGTTAAGATAAAACACGTGCTAAAAAAGTCCCCAGAGTCAAAAAGAAAGAACTGATTAAAATTGTACTTTATTACTAAATTAAACAAGATCTAATGCAGCTATACACTCTCTAAGATGACTAACTTGCCAATGAGAAAGTAAGCTTGATGCTCTAGCTTTTACTGTCCTGTTTTAACACTTTTCTTCTGTGTGGAATCAGTTTCTCATTTCCAAGCGTTTAAAGACAACAGATGACACTGAACTTCCATACTGCATTGCATGAGTTCTAGGGAGATTATAGTCCTTTTAAGATTGCCAAACATCACATCAAGACTTAAAGACATGATGTGCATGCTTTTACTGTTCTGTCGTTAAACTTTTCAAGTTAAGATAAAACACATGCTAAAAAAGTCCCCAGAGTCAAAAAAAAGAACTGATTAAAATTGTACTTTATTACTAAAACAAACAAGATCTAATGCAGTTATACACTCTCTAATATGACTACCTTGCCAATAAGAACAGTAAGCTTGAAGTTCTAGCTTTTACTGTCCTGTTTTAACACTTTTCTTCTGTTAGGAATCAGTTTCTCATTTCCAAGCGTTTAAAGACAACAGATGACACTGAACTTCCATACTGCAGTGCATGAGTTCTAGGAAGATTATAGTCCTTTAAGATTGCCAAACATCACTTCAAGACTTAAAGAACATGATGTGCATGCTTTTACTGTTCTGTCGTTAAACTTTTCAAGTTAAGATGTAACATGTGCTAAAAAATTCCCCAGAGTCAAAAAAGAAAGAACTGATTAAAATTGTACTTTATTACTAAAACAAACAAGATCTAATGCAGCTATCCACTCTCTAAGATGACTAACTTGCCAATAAGAAAAGTAAGCTTGATGCTCTAGCTTTTACTGTCCTGTTTTAACACTTTTCTTCTGTGTGGAATCAGTTTCTAATTTCCAAGCGTTTAAAGACAACAGATGACACTGAACTTCCATACTGCAGTGCATGAGTTCTGGGGAGATTATAGTCCTTTTAAGATTGCCAAACATCACATCAAGACTTAAAGAACATGATGTGCATGCTTTTACTGTTCTGTCGTTAAACTTTTCAAGTTAGGATGTAAACATGTGCTAAAAAAGTCCCCAGAGTCAAAAAGAAAGAACTGATTAAAATTGTACTTTATTACTAAAACAAACAAGATCTAATGCAGTTATACACTCTTTATGACTAACTTGCCAGTAAGAACAGTAAGCTTGATGCTCTAGCTTTTACTGTCCTGTTTTAACACTTGTCTTCTGTGTGAATCAGTTTCTCATTTCCAAGCGTTTAAAGACAACAGATGACACTGAACTTCCATACTGCAGTGCATGAGTTCTAGGAAGATTATAGTCCTTTTAAGATTGCCACACATCACATCAAGACTTAAAGAACATGATTGTGCATGCTTTTACTGTTCTGTCGTTAAACTTTTCAAGTTAAAATAAAACACATGCTAAAAAAGTCCCCAGAGTCAAAAAGAAAGAAATGATTAAAATTGTACTTTATTACTACAACAAACAAGATCTAATGCAGCTATACACTCTCTAAGATGACTAACTTGCCAATGAGAAAAGTAAGCTTGATGCTCTAGCTTTTACTGTCCTGTTTTAACACTTTTCTTCTGTGTGGAATCAGTTTATCATTTCCAAGCGTTTAAAGACAATAGATGACTCTGAACTTCCATACTGCAGTGCATGAGTTCTTGGAAGATTATAGTCCTTTTAAGATTGCCAAACATCACATCAAGACTTTAAGAACATGATGTGCATGCTTTTACTGTTCTGTCGTTTAACTTTTCAAGTTAAGATGTAACATGTGCTAAAAAAAGTCCCCAGAGTCAAAAAGAAAGAACTGATTAAAATTGTACTTTATTACTAAATCAAACAAGATCTAATGCAGCTATACACTCTCTAAGATGACTAACTTGCCAATAAGAACAGTAAGCTTGATGCTCTAGCTTTTACTGTCCTGTTTAACACTTTTCTTCTGTGTGGAATCAGTTTCTCATTTCCAAGCGTTTAAAGACAATAGATGACACTGAACTTCCATACTGCAGTGCATAGGTTGTAGGAAGATTATAGTCCTTTTAAGATTGCCAAACATCACATCAAGACTTAATGAACATGATGTGCATGCTTTACTGTTCTGTCGTTAAACTTTTCAAGTTAAGATGTAACATGTGCTAAAAGTCCCCAGAGTCAAAAAGAAAGAACTGATTAAAATTGTACTTTATTACTAAAACAAACAAGATCTAATGCGGCTATACAGTCTCTAAGACGACTAACTTGCCAATAAGAACAGTAAGCTTGATGCTCTAGCTTTTACTGTCCTGTTTTAACACTTTTCTTCTGTGTGGAATCAGTTTATCATTTTCCAAGCGTTTAAAGACAATAGATGACACTGAACTTCCATACTGCAGTGCATGAGTTCTAGGAAGATTATAATCCTTTTAAGATTGCCTAAACATCACATCAAGACTTAAAGAACATGATGTGCATGCTTTTACTGTTCTGTCGTTAAAACTTTTCAATTTAAGATGTAACATGTGCTAAAAAAGTCCCAGAGTCAAAAAGAAAGAACTGATTAAAATTGTACTTTATTACTAAAACAAACAAGATCTGATGCAGCTATACACTCTCTAAGATGACTAACTTGCCAATAAGAACAGTAAGCTTGATGCTCTAGCTTTTACTGTCCTGTTTTAACACTTTTTCTTCTGTGTGGAATCAGTTTCTCATTTCCAAGCGTTTAAAGACAACAGATGACACTGAACTTCCATACTGCAGTGCATGAGTTCTAGGAAGATTATAGTCCTTTTAAGATTGCCAAACATCACATCAAGACTTAAAGAACATGATGTGCATGCTTTTACTGTTCAGTCGTTAAACTTTTCAAGTTAAGATAAAACACATGCTAAAAAAAGTCCCCAGAGTCAAAAAGAAAGAACTGATTAAAATTGTACTTTATTACTAAAACAAACAAGATCTAATGCAGCTATACAGTCACTAAGATGACTAACTTGCCAATAAGAACAGTAAGCTTGATGCTCTAGCTTTTACTGTCCTGTTTTAACACTTTTCTTCTGTGTGGAATCAGTTTATCATTTCCAAGCGTTTAAAGACAATAGATGACACTGAACTTCCATACTGCAGTGCATGAGTTCTAGGAAGATTATAGTCCTTTTAAGATTGCCAACCATCACATCCAGACTTTAAGAACATGATGTGCATGCTTTTACTGTTCTGTCGTTAAACTTTTCAAGTTAAGATAAAACAAATGCTAAAAAAGTCCCCAGAGTCAAAAGAAAGAACTGATTAAGATTGTACTTTATTACTAAAACAAACAAGATCTAATGCAGTTATAGACTCTCTAAGATGACTAACTTGCCAATAAGAACAGTAAGCTTGATGCTCTAGCTTTTACTGTCCTGTTTTAACACTTGTCTTCTGTGTGGAATCTGTTTCTCTTTTCCAAGCGTTTAAAGACAACAGATGACACTGAACTTCCATACTGCAGTGCATGAGTTCTACTAAGATTATAGTCCTTTTTAGATTGCCAAACATCACATCAAGACTTAATGAACATGATGTGCATGCTTTTACTGTTCTGTCGTTAAACTTTTCAAGTTAAGATGTAACATGTGCTAAAAAAGTCCCCAGAGTCAAAAAGAAAGAACTGATTAAATTGTACTTTATTACTAAAACAAACAAGATCTAATGCAGCTATACAATCTCTAAGATGACTAACTTGCCAATAAGAAAAGTAAGCTTGATGCTCTAGCTTTTACTGTCCTGTTTTAACACTTTTTTTTCTGTGTGGAATCAGTTTCTCATTTCCAAGCGTTTAAAGACAATAGATGACACTGAACTTCCATACTGCAGTGCATAAGTTGTAGGAAGATTATAGTCCTTTTAAGATTGCCAAACATCACATCAAGACTTAAAGAACATGATTGTGCATGCTTTTACTGTTCTGTCGTTAAACTTTTCAAGTTAAGATGTAACATGTGCTAAAAAAGTCCCCAGAGTCAAAAAGAAAGAACTGATTAAAATTGTACTTTATTACTAAAACAAACAAGATCTAATGCAGCTATACAGTCTCTAAGATGACTAACTTGCCAATAAGAAAAGTAAGCTCGATGCTCTAGCTTTTACTGTCCTGTTTTAACACTTTCTTCTGTGTGGAATCAGTTTCTCATTTCCAAGCGTTTAAAGACAATAGATGACACTGAACTTCCATACTGCAGTGCATGAGTTCTTGGAAGTTTATAGTCCTTTTAAGATTGCCAAACATCACATCAAGACTTAAAGAACATGATGTGCATGCTTTTACTGTTCTGTCGTTAAACTTTTCAAGTTAAGATGTAACATGTGCTAAAAAAGTCCCAAGAGTCAAAAAGAAAGAACTGATTAAAATTGTACTTTATTACTAAAAGAAACAAGATCTAATGCAGCTGTACACTCTCTAAGATGACTAACTTGCCAATAAGAAAAGTAAGCTTGATGCTCTAGCTTTTACTGTCATGTTTTAACACTTTTCTTCTGTGTGGAATCAGTTTCTCATTTCCAAGGGTTTAAAGACAATAGATGACACTGAACTTCCATACTGCGGTGCATGAGTTCTAGGAAGATTATAGTCCTTTTAAGATTGCCAAACATCACTTCAAGACTTAAGGAACATGATGTGCATGCTTTTACTGTTCTGTCGTTAAACTTTTCAAGTTAAGATGGAACATGTGCTAAAAAAGTCCCCAGAGTCAAAAAGAAAGAACTGATTAAATTGTACTTTATTACTAAAACAAACAAGATCTAATGCAGCTATACACTCTCTAAGATGACTAACTTGCCAATAAGAAAGTAAGCTTGATGCTCTAGCTTTTACTGTCCTGTTTTAACACTTTTTCTTCTGTGTGGAATCAGTTTCTCATTTCCAAGCGTTTAAAGACAACAGATGACACTGAACTTCCATACTGCAGTGCATGAGTTCTAGGAAGATTATAGTCCTTTTAAGATTGACAAACATCACATCAAGACTTAAAGAACATGATGTGCATGCTTTTGCTGTTCTGTCGTTAAACTTTTCAAGTTAAGATGTAACATGTGCTAAAAAAGTCCCCAGAGTCAAAAAGAAAGAACTGATTAAAATTGTGCTTTATTACTAAAACAAACAAGATCTAATGCAGCTATACAGTCTCTAAGATGACTAACTTACTAATAAGAACAGTAAGCTTGAAGTTCTAGCTTTTACTGTCCTGTTTTAACACTTGTCTTCTGTGTGGAATCAGTTTCTCATTTCCAAGCGTTTAAAGACAACAGATGACACTGAACTTCATACTGCAGTGCATGAGTTCTAGGAAGATTATAGTCCTTTTAAGATTGCCAAACATCACATCAAGACATAAAGAACATGATGTGCATGCTTTTACTGTTCTGTCGTTAAACTTTCCAAGTTAAGATGTAACATGTGCTAAAAAAGTCCCCAGAGTCAAAAAGAAAGAACTGATTAAAATTGTACTTTATTACTAAAACAAACAAGATCTAAAGCAGCTATACAGTCTCTAAGATGACTAACTTGCCAATAAGAACAGTAAGCTTGATGCTCTAGCTTTTACTGTCCTGTTTTAACACTTTTCTTCTGTGTGGAATCAGTTTCTCATTTCCAAGCGTTTAAAGACAACAGATGACACTGAACTTCCATACTGCAGTGCATGAGTCCTGGGAAGATTATAGTCCTTTTAAGATTGCCAAACATCACATCAAGACTTAAAGAACATGATGTGCATGCTTTTACTGTTCTGTCGTTAAACTTTTCAAGTTAAGATGTAACATGTGCTAAAAAGTCCCCAGAGTCAAAAAGAAAGAACTGATTAAAATTGTACTCTATTACTAAAACAAACAAGATCTAATGCAGCTATACAGTCTCTAAGATGACTAACTTGCCAATAAGAACGGTAAGCTTGATGCTCTAGCTTTTACTGTCCTGTTTTAACACTTTTCTTCTGTGTGGAATCGGTTTCTCATTTCCAAGCGTTTAAAGACAACAGATGACACTGAACTTCCATACTGCAGTGGATGAGTTCTAGGAAGATTATAGTCCTTTTAAGATTGCCAAACATCACATTAAGACTTAAAGAACATGATGTGCATGCTTTTACTGTTCTGTCGTTAAACTTTTCAAGTCAAGATGTAACATGTGCTAAAAAAGTCCCCAGAGTCAAAAAGAAAGAACTGATTAAAATTGTACTTCATTACTAAAACAAACAAGATCTAATGCAGCTATACAGTCTCTAAGATGACTAACTTGCTAATAAGAACAGTAAGCTTGATGCTCTAGCTTTTACTGTCCTGTTTTAACACTTTTTTTTCTGTGTGGAATCAGTTTCTCATTTCCAAGCGTTTAAAGACAATAGATGACACTGAACTTCCATACTGCAGTGCATAAGTTCTAGGGAGATTATAGTCCTTTTAAGATTGCCAAACATCACATCAAGACTTAAAGAACATGATGTGCATGCTTTTACTGTTCTGTCGTTAAAACTTTTCAAGTTAAGATGTAACATGTGCTAAAAAAGTCCCAGAGTCAAAAAGAAAGAACTGATTAAAATTGTACTTTATTACTAAAACAAACAAAATCTAATGCAGCTATACACTCTCTAAGATGACTAACTTGCCAATAAGAACAGTAAGCTTGATGCTCTAGCTTTCACTGTCCTGTTTTAACACTTTTCTTCTGTGTGGAATCAGTTTCTCATTTCCAAGCGTTTAAAGACAACAGATGACACTGAACTTCCATGCTGCGGTGCATGAGTTCTAGGAAGATTATAGTCCTTTTAAGATTGCCAAACATCACATCAAGACTTAATGAACATGATGTGCATGCTTTTACTGTTCTGTCGTTAAACTTTTCAAGATAAGATGTAACATGTGCTAAAAAAGTCCCCAGAGTCAAAAAGAAAGAACTAATTAAAATTGTACTTTATTACTAAAACAAACAAGATCTAATGCAGCTATACACTCTCTAAGATGACTAACTTGCCAATAAGAACAGTAAGCTTGATGCTCTAGCTTTTACTGTCCCTGTTTTAACACTTGTCTTCTGTGTGGAATCAGTTTCTCATTTCCAAGCGTTTAAAGACAACAGATGACACTGAACTTCCATACTGCAGTGCATGAGTTCTGCTAAGATTATAGTCCTTTTAAGATTGCCAAACATCACATCAAGACTTAAAGAGCATGATGTGCATGCTTTTACTGTTCTGTCGTTAAACTTTTCAAGTTAAGATAAAACACATGCTAAAAAAGTCCCCAGAGTCAAAAAGAAAGAAATGATTAAAATTGTACTTTATTACTAAAACAAACAAGATCTAATGCAGCTATACAGTCTCTAAGATGACTAACTTGCCAATAAGAACAGTAAGCTCGGTGCTCTAGCTTTTACTGTCCTGTTTTAACACTTTTCTTCTGTGTGGAATCAGTTTCTCATTTCCAAGGGTTTAAAGACAATAGATGACACTGAACTTCCATAATGCAGTGCATGAGTTCTAAGAAGATTATAGTCCTTTTAAGATTGCCAAACATCACATCAAGACTTAATGAACATGATATGCATGCTTTACTGTTCTGTCGTTAAACTTTTCAAGTTAAAATGTAACATGTGCTAAAAAAGTCCCCAGAGTCAAAAAGAAAGAACTGATTAAAATTGTACTTTATTACTAAAACAAACAAGATCTAATGCGGCTATACACTCTCTAAGATGACTAACTTGCCAATAAGAAAAGTAAGCTTGATGCTCTAGCTTTTACTGTCCTGTTTAACACTTTTCTTCTGTGTGGAATCAGTTTCTCATTTCCAAGCGTTTAAAGACAACAGATGACACTGAACTTCCATACTGCAGTGCATGAGTTCTAGGAAGATTATAGTCCTTTAAGATTGCCAAACATCACTTCAAGACTTAAAGAACATGATGTGCATGCTTTTACTGTTCTGTCGTTAAACTTTTCAAGTTAAGATGTAACATGTGCTAAAAGTCCCCAGAGTCACAAAGAAAAGAACTGATTAAAATTGTACTTTATTACTAAAACAAACAAGATCTAGTGCAGCTATACACTCTCTAAGATGACTAACTTGCCAATAAGAACAGTAAGCTTGATGCTCTAGCTTTTACTGTCCTGTTTTAACACCTGTCTTCTGTGTGGAATCAGTTTCTCATTTCCAAGCGTTTAAAGACAACAGATGACACTGAACTTCCATACTGCAGTGCATGAGTTCTAGGAAGATTATAGTCCTTTTAAGATTGCCAAATATCACATCAAGACTTAAAGAACATGATGTGGATGCTTTTACTGTTCTGTCGTTAAACTTTTCAAGTTAAGATAAAACACGTGCTAAAAAAATCCCCAGAGTCAAAAAGAAAGAACTGATTAAAATTGTACTTTATTACTAAATTAAACAAGATCTAATGCAGCTATACACTCTCTAAGATGACTAACTTGCCAATAAGAAAAGTAAGCTTGATGCTCTAGCTTTTACTGTCCTGTTTTAACACTTTTCTTCTGTGTGGAATCAGTTTCTCATTTCCAAGCGTTTAAAGACAACAGATGACACTGAACTTCATACTGCAGTGCATGAGTTCTAGGAAGATTATAGTCCTTTTAAGATTGCCAAACATCACATCAAGACTTAAAGAACATGATGGTTATGCTTTTACTGTTCTGTCGTTAAACTTTTCAAGTTAAGATGTAACATGTGCTAAAAAAGTCCCCAGAGTCAAAAAGAAAGAATTGATTAAAATTGTACGTTATTACTAAAACAAACAAGATCTAATGCAGCTATACACTCTCTAAGATGACTAACATGCCAATAAGAGAAGTAAGCTTGATGCTCTAGCTTTTACTGTCCTGTTTTAACACTTTTCTTCTGTGTGGAATCAGTTTCTCATTTCTAAGCGTTTAAAGACAACAGATGACACTGAACTTCCATACTGCAGTGCATGAGTTCTAGAAAGATTATAGTCCTTTTAAGATTGCCAAACATCACATCAAGACTTTAAGAACATGATGTGCATGCTTTTACTGTTCTGTCGTTAAACTTTTCAAGTTAAGAATGTAACATGTGCTAAAAAAGTCCCCAGAGTCAAAAAGAAAGAACTGATTAAAATTGTACTTTATTACTAAATTAAACAAGATCTAATGCAGCTATACACTCTCTGAGATGACTAACTTGCCAATAAGAACAGTAAGCTTGATGCTCTAGCTTTTACTGTCCTGTTTTAACCCTTGTCTTCTGTGTGGAATCAGTTTCTCATTTCCAAGCGTTTAAAGACAACAGATGACACTGAACTTCCATACTGCAGTGCATGAGTTCTAGGAAGATTATAGTCCTTTTAAGATTGCCAAACATCACATCAACACTTAAAGAACATGATGTGCATGCTTTTACTGTTCTGTCGTTAAACTTTTCAAGTTAAGATAAAACACATGCTAAAGTCCCCAGAGTCAAAAAGAAAGAAATGATTAAAATTGTACTTTATTACTAAAACAAACAAGATCTAATGCAGCTATACTCTCTCTAAGATGACTAACTTGCCAATAAGAGAAGTAAGCTTGATGCTCTAGCTTTTACTGTCCTGTTTTAACACTTTTCTTCTGTGTGGAATCAGTTTCTCATTTCCAAGCGTTTAAAGACAATAGATGACACCGAACTTCCATACTGCAGTGCATAAGTTGTAGGAAGATTATAGTCCTTTTAAGATTGCCAAACATCACATCAAGACTTAAAGACATGATGTGCATGCTTTTACTGTTCTGTCGTTAAACTTTTCAAGTTAAGATAAAACACATGCTAAAAAAGTCCCCAGAGTCAAAAAGAAAGAAATGAGTAAAATTGGACTTTATTACTAAAACAAACAAGATCTAATGCAGCTATACACTCTCTAAGATGACTAACTTGCCAATAAGAAAAGTAAGCTTGATGCTCTAGCTTTTACTGTCCTGTTTTAACACTTTTTTTCTGTGTGGAATCAGTTTCTCATTTCCAAGCGTTTAAAGACAACAGATGACACTGAATCTCCATACTGCAGTCCCATGAGTTCTAGGAAGATTATAGTCCTTTTAAGATTGCCAAACATCACATCAAGACTTAAAGAACATGATGTGCATGCTTTTACTGTTCTGTCGTTAAACTTTCCAAGTTAAGATGTAACATGTGCTAAAAAAGTCCCCAGAGTCAAAAAGAAAGAACTGATTAAAATTGTACTTTATTACTAAATTAAACAAAATCTAATGCAGCTATACACTCTCTAAGATGACTAACTTGCCAATAAGAACAGTAAGCTTGATGCTCTAGCTTTTACTGTCCTGTTTTAACACTTTTCTTCTGTGTGAATCAGTTTCTCATTTCCAAGCGTTTAAAGACAACAGATGACACTGAACTTCCATACTGCAGTGCATGAGTTCTAGGAAGATTATAGTCCTTTTAAGATTGCCAAACATCACATCAAGACTTAATGAGCATGATGTGCATGCTTTTACTGTTCTGTCGTTAAACTTTTCAAGTTAAGATGTAACATGTGCTAAAAAAGTCCCCAGAGTCAAAAAGAAAGAACTGATTAAAATTGTACTTTATTACTAAAACAAACAAGATCTAATGCAGCCTATACACTCTCTAAGATGACTAACTTGCCAATAAGAAAAGTAAGCTTGATGCTCTAGCTTTTACTGTCCTGTTTTAACACTTTTCTTCTGTGTGGAATCAGTTTCTCATTTTCAAGCGTTCAAAGACAACAGATGACACTGAACTTCCATACTGCAGTGCATGAGTTCTAGGAAGATTATAGTCCTTTTAAGATTGCCAAACATCACATCAAGACTTTGAGAACATGATGTGCATGCTTTTACTGTTCTGTCGTTAAACTTTTCAAGTTAAGATGTAACATGTGCTAAAAAAGTCCCAGAGTCAAAAAGAAAGAACTGATTAAAATTGTACTTTATTACTAAATCAAACAAGATCTAATGCAGCTATACACTTTCTAAGATGACTAACTTGCCAATAAGAACAGTAAGCTTGATGCTCTAGCTTTTACTGTCCTGTTTTAACACTTTTCTTCTGTGTGGGAACAGTTTCTCATTTCCAAGCGTTTAAAGACAACAGATGACACTGAACTTCCATACTGCAGTGCATGAGTTCTAGGAAGATTATAGTCCTTTTAAGATTGCCAATCATCACATCAAGACTTAATGAACATGATGTGCATGCTTTTACTGTTCTGTCGTTAAACTTTTCAAGTTAAGATAAAACACATGCTAAAAAAGTCCCCAGAGCCAAAAAGAAAAGAACTGATTAAAATTGTACTTTTTTACTAAATTAAACAAGATCTAATACAGCTATACAGTCTCTAAGATGACTAACTTGCCAATAAGAACAGTAAGCTTGATACTCTAGCTTTTACTGTCCTGTTTTAACACTTTTCTTCTGTGTGGAATCAGTTTCTCATTTTCAAGCGTTTAAAGACAACAGATGACACTGAACTTCCATACTGCAGTGCATGAGTTCCAGGAAGATTATAATCCTTTTAAGATTGCCAAACATCACATCAAGACTTAAAGAACATGATGTGCATGCTTTTATTGTTCTGTCGTTAAACTTTTCAAGTTAAGATGTAACATGTGCTAAAAAAGTCCCCAGAGTCAAAAAAAAAGAACTGATTAAAAATTGTACTTTATTACTAAAACAAACAAGATCTAATGCAGCTATACAGTCTCTAAGATGACTAACTTGCCAATAAGAACAGTAAGCTTGATGCTCTAACTTTTACTGTCCTGTTTTAACACTTTTCTTCTGTGTGGAATCAGTTTTTCATTTCCAAGCGTTTAAAGACAATAGATGACACTGAACTTCCATACTGCAGTGCATGAGTTCTAGGAAGATTATGATCCTTTTAAGATTGCCAAACATCACATCAAGACTTAATGAACATGATGTGCATGCTTTTACTGTTCTGTGGTTAAACTTTTCAAGTTAAGATGTAACATGTGCTAAAAAAGTCCCCAGAGTCAAAAAGAAAGAACAGATTAAAAGTGTACTTTATTACTAAAACAAACAAGATCTAATGCAGCTATACGCTCTCTAAGATGACTAACTTGCCAATAAGAAAAGTAAGCTTGATGCTCTAGCTTTTACTGTCCTGTTTTAACACTTGTCTTCTGTGTGGAATCTGTCTCTCATTTCCAAGCGTTTAAAGACAACAGATGACACTGAACTTCCATACTGCAGTGCATGAGTTCTAAGGAAGATTATAGTCCTTTTAAGATTGCCAAACATCACATCAAGACTTAAAGAACATGATGTGCATGCTTTTACTGTTCTGTCGTTAAACTTTTCAAGTTAAGATAAAAACACATGCTAAAAAAGTCCCCAGAGTCAAAAAGAAAGAAATGATTAAATTGTACTTTATTACTAAAACAAACAAGATCTAATGCAGCTATACACTCTCTAAGATGACTAACTTGCCAATAAGAAAAATAAGCTTGATGCTCTAGCTTTTATTGTCCTGTTTTAACACTTTTCTTCTGTGTGGAATCAGTTTCTCATTTCCAAGCGTTTAAAGACAACAGATGACACTGAACTTCCATACTGCAGTGCATGAGTTCTAGGAAGATTATAGTCCTTTTAAGATTGCCAATCATCACATCAAGACTTAATGAACATGATGTGCATGCTTTTACTGTTCTGTCGTTAAACTTTCAAGTTAAGATAAAACACGTGCTAAAAAAGTCCCCAGAGTCAAAAGAAAGAACTGATTAAAATTGTACTTTATTACTAAAACAAACAAGATCTAATGCAGCTATACTGTCTCTAAGATGACTAACTTGCCAATAAGAAAAGTAAGCTTGATGCTCTAGCTTTTACTGTCCTGTTTTAACACTTTTTTTCTGTGTGGAATCAGTTTCTCATTTCCAAGCGTTTAAAGACAATAGATGACACTGAACTTCCATACTGCAGTGCATAAGTTGTAGGAAGATTATAGTCCTTTTAAGATTGCCAAACATCACATCAAGACTTAAAGAACATGATGTGCATGCTTTTGCTGTTCTGTCGTTAAACTTTTCAAGTTAAGATGTAACATGTGCTAAAAAAGTCCCCAGAGTCAGAAAGAAAGAACTGATTAAAATTGTACTTTATTACTAAATCAAACAAGATCTAATGCAGCTATACGCTCTCTAAGATGACTAACTTGCCAATAAGAACAGTAAGCTTGATGCTCTAGCTTTTACTGTCCTGTTTTAACACTTTTCTTCTGTTTGGAATCAGTTTCTCATTTCCAAGCGTTTAAAGACAATAGATGACACTGAACTTCCATACTGCAGTGCATGAGTTCTAGGAAGATTATAGTCCTTTTAAGATTGCCAATCATCACATCAAGACTTAATGAACATGATGTGCATGCTTTTACTGTTCTGTCGTTAAACTTTTCAAGTTAAGATGTAACATGTGCTAAAAAAGTCCCCAGAGTCAAAAAGAAAAACTGATTAAAATTGTACTTTATTACTAAAACAAACAAGATCTAATGCAGCTATACAGTCTCTAAGATGACTACCTTGCCAATAAGAACAGTAAGCTTGATGCTCTAGCTTTTACTGTCCTGTTTTAACACTTTTCTTCTGTGGGGAAGCAGTTTCTCATTTCCAAGCGTTTAAAGACAACAGATGACACTGAACTTCCATACTGCAGTGCATGAGTTCTAGGAAGATTATAGTCCTTTAAAGATTGCCAATCATCACATCAAGACTTAATGAACATGATGTGCATGCTTTTACTGTTCTGTCGTTAAACTTTTCAAGTTAAGATAGAACACATGCTAAAAAAGTCCCCAGAGTCAAAAAGAAAGAACTGATTAAAATTGTACTTTATTACTAAAACAAACAAGATCTAATGCAGCTATACACTTCTCTAAGATGACTAACTTGCCAATAAGAAAAGTAAGCTTGATGCTCTAGCTTTTACTGTCCTGTTTAACACTTTTCTTCTGTGTGGAATCAGTTTCTCATTTCCAAGCGTTTAAAGACAACAGATGACACTGAACTTCCATACTGCAGTGCATGAGTTCTAGGAAGATTATAGTCCTTTTAAGATTGCCAAACATCACTTCAAGACTTAATGAACATGATGTGCATGCTTTTACTGTTCTGTCGTTAAACTTTTCAAGTTAAGATGTAACATGTGCTTTAAAAGTCCCCAGAGTCAAAAAGAAAGAACTGATTAAAATTGTACTTTATTACTAAAACAAACAAGATCTAATGGAGCTATACACTCTCTAAGATGACTAACTTGCCAATAAGAGAAGTAAGCTTGATGCTCTAGCTTTTACTGTCCTGTTTTAACACTTTTCTTCTGTGTGGAATCAGTTTCTCATTTCCAAGCGTTTAAAGACAACAAGATGACACTGAACTTCCATACTGCAGTGCATGAGTTCTAGGAAGATTATAGTCCTTTTAAGATTGCCAATCATCACATCAAGACTTGAACATGATGTGCATGCTTTTACTGTTCTGTCGTTAAACTTTTCAAGTTAAGATAAAACACGTGCTAAAAAAGTCCCCAGAGTCAAAAAGAAAGAACTGATTAAAATTGTACTTTATTACTAAAACAAACAAGATCTAATGCAGCTATGCAGTCTCTAAGATGACTAACTTGCCAATAAGAACAGTAAGCTTGATGCTCTAGCTTTTACTGTCCTGTTTTAACACTTTTCTTCTGTGTGGAATCAGTTTCTCATTTCCAAGCGTTCAGAGACAATAGATGACACTGAACTTCCATACTGCAGTGCATGAGTTCTAGGAAGATTATAGTCCTTTTAAGATTTCCAAACATCACATCAAGACTTAATGAACATGATGTGCATGCTTTTACTGTTCTGTCGTTAAACTTTTCACGTTAAGATGTAACATGTGCTAAAAGTCCCCAGAGTCAAAAAGAAAGAACTGATTAAAATTGTACTTTATTACAAAAACAAACAAGGTCTAATGCAGCTATACACTCTCTAAGATGACTAACTTGCCAATAAGAACAGTAAGCTTGATGCTCTAGCTTTTACTGTCCTGTTTTAACACTTGTCTTCTGTGTTGAATCAGTTTCTCATTTCCAAGCGTTTAAAGACAACAGATGACACTGAACTTCCATACTACAGTGCATGAGTTCTAGGAAGATTATAGTCCTTTTAAGATTGCCAAACATCACATCAAGACTTAAAGAACATGGTTGTGCATGCTTTTACTGTTCTGTCGTTAAACTTTTCAAGTTAAGATAAAACACATGCTAAAAAAGTCCCCAGAGTCAATAAGAAAGAAATGATTAAAATTGTACTTTATTACTAAAACAACCAAGATCTAATGCAGCTATACACTCTCTAAGATGACTAACTTACCAATAAGAACAGGAAGCTTGATGCTCTAGCTTTTACTGTCCTGTTTTAACACTTTTCTTCTGTGTGGAATCAGTTTCTCATTTCCAAGCGTTTAAAGACAACAGATGACACTGAACTTCATACTGCAGTGCATGAGTTCTAGGAAGATTATAGTCCTTTTAAGATTGCCAAACATCACATCAAGACTTAAAGAACACGATGTGCATGCTTTTACTGTTCTGTCGTTAAACTTTTCAAGTTAAGATAAAACACATGCTAAAAAAGTCCCCAGAGTCAAAAGAAAGAACAGATTAAAATTGTACTTTATTACTAAAACAAGATCTAATGCAGTTATACACTCTCTAAGATGACTAACTTGCCAATAAGAACAGTAAGCATGATGCTCTAGCTTTTATTGTCCTGTTTTAACACTTTTCTTCTGTGTGGAATCGGTTTCTCATTTCCAAGCGTTTAAAGACAACAGATGACACTGAACTTCCATACTGCAGTGCATGAGTTCTAGGAAGATTATAGTCACTTTAAGATTGCCAAACATCACATCAAGACTTAAAGAACATGATGTGCATGCTTTTACTGTTCTGTCGTTAAACTTTTCAAGTTAAGATAAAACACGTGCTAAAAAAGTCCCCAAAGTCAAAAAGAAAGAACTGATTAAAATTGTATTTTATTACTAAATTAAACAAAATCTAATGCAGCTATACACTCTCTAAGATGACTAACTTGCCAATAAAAACAGTAAGCATGATGCTCTAGCTTTTATTGTCCTGTTTTAACACTTTTCTTCTGTGTGGAATCAGTTTCTCATTTCCAAGCATTTAAAGACAATAGATGACACTGAACTTCCATACTGCAGTGCATGAGTTCTAGGAAGATTATAGTCCTTTTAAGATTGCCAATCATCACATCAAGACTTAAAGAACATGATGTGCATGCTTTTACTGTTCTGTCGTTTAACTTTTCAAGTTAAGATGTAACATGTGCTAAAAAAGTCCCCAGAGTCAAAAAGCAAGAACTGATTAAAATTGTACTTTATTACTAAAACAAACAAGATCTAATGCAGCTATACAGTCTCTAAGATGACTAACTTACCGATAAGAACAGTAAGCTTGATGCTCTAGCTTTTACTGTCCTGTTTTAACACTTTTCTTCTGTGTGGAATCAGTTTCTCGTTTCCCAGCGTTTAAAGACAACAGATGACACTGAACTTCCATACTGCAGTGCATGAGTTCTAGGAAGATTATAGTCCTTTTAAGATTGCCAATCATCACATCAAGACTTAATGAACATGATGTGCATGCTTTTACTGTTCTGTCGTTAAACTTTCAAGTTAAAATAAAACACGTGCTTAAAAAAGTCCCCAGAGTCAAAAAGAAAGAACTGATTAAAATTGTACTTTATTACTAAATTAAACAAGATCTAATGCAGCTATACAGTCTCTAAGATGCCTAACTTGCCAATAAGAACAGTAAGCTTGATGCTCTAGCTTTTACTGTCCTGTTTTAACACTTGTCTTCTGTGTGGAATCAGTTTCTCATTTCCAAGCGTTTAAAGACAACAGATGACACTGAACTTCCATACTGCAGTGCATGAGTTCTAGGAAGATTATAGTCCTTTTAAGATTGCCAATCATCACATCAAGACTTAATGAACATGATGTGCATGCTTTTACTGTTCTGTCGTTAAACTTTTCAAGTTAAGATGTAACATGTGCTAAAAAAGTCCCCAGAGTCAAAAAGAAAGAACTGATTAAAATTGTACTTTATTACAAAACAAACAAGATCTAATGCAGCTATACACTCTCTAAGATGACTAACTTGCCAATAAGAACAGTAAGCTTGATGCTCTAGCTTTTACTGTCCTATTTTAACACTTTTCTTCTGTGTGGAATCAGTTTCTCATTTCCAAGCGTTTAAAGACAACAGATGACACTGAACTTCCAATACTGCAGTGCATGAGTTCTAGGAAGATTATAGTCCTTTTAAGATTGCCAAACATCACTTCAAGACTTAAAAAACATGATGTGCATGCTTTTACTGTTCTGTCGTTAAACTTTTCAAGTTTAGATGTAACATGTGCTAAAAAAGTCCCCAGAGTCAAAAAGAAAGAACTGATTAAAATTGTACTTTAGTACTAAAACAAACAAGATCTAATGCAGCTATACAGTCTCTAAGATGACTAACTTGCCAATAAGAACAGTAAGCTTGATGCTGTAGCTTTTACTGTCCTGTTTTAACACTTTTCTTCTGTGTGGAATCAGTTTCTCATTTCCAAGCGTTTAAAGACAATAGATGACACTGAACTTCCATACTGCAGTGCATGAGTTCTAGGAAGATTATAGTCCTTTTAAGGTTGCCAATCATCACATCAAGACTTAATGAACATGATGTGCATGCTTTTACTGTTCTGTCGTTAAACTTTTCAAGTTAAGATAAAAACACATGCTAAAAAGTCCCCAGAGTCAAAAAGAAAGAACTGATTAAAATTGTACTTTGTTACTAAAACAAACAAGATCTAATGCAGCTATACACTCTCTAAGATGACTAACTTGCCAATAAGAAAAGTAAGCTCGATGCTCTAGCTTCTACTGTCCTGTTTTAACACTTTTCTTCTGTGTGGAATCAGTTTCTCATTTCCAAGGGTTTAAAGACAATAGATGACACTGAACTTCCATACTGCGGTGCATGAGTTCTAGGAAGATTATAGTCCTTTTAAGATTGCCAAACATCACTTCAAGACTTAAAGAACATGATGTGCATGCTTTTACTGTTCTGTCGTTAAACTTTTCAAGTTAAGATAAAACACGTGCTAAAAAAGTCCCCAGAGTCAAAAAGAAAGAACTGATTAAAATTGTACTTTTATTACTAAAACAAACAAGATCTAATGCAGCTATACAGTCTCTAAGATGACTAACTTGCCAATAAGAACAGTAAGCTTGATGCTCTAGCTTTTACTGTCCTGTTTTAACACTTTTCTTCTGTGTGGAATCAGTTTCTCATTTCCAAGCGTTTAAGGACAACAGATGACACTGAACTTCCATACTGCAGTGCATGAGTTCTAGAAAGTTTATAGTCCTTTTAAGATTGCCAAACATCACATCAAGACTTAAAGAACATGATGTGCATACTTTTATTGTTCTGTCGTTAAACTTTTCAAGTTAAGATGTAACATGTGCTAAAAAAGTCCCCAGAGTCAAAAAGAAAGAACTGATTAAAATTGTGCTTTATTACTAAAACAAACAAGATCTAATGCAGCTATACAGTCTCTAAGATGACTAACTTGCCAATAAGAACAGTAAGCTTGATGCTCTAGCTTTTACTGTCCTGTTTTAACACTTGTCTTCTGTGTGGAATCAGTTCCTCATTTCCAAGCGTTTAAAGACAACAGATGACACTGAACTTCCATACTGCAGTGCATGAGTTCAAGGAAGATTATAGTCCTTTTAAGATTGCCAAACATCACATCAAGACTTAAAGAACATGATGTGCATGCTTTTACTGTTCTGTCGTTAAACTTTTCAAGTTAAGATAAAACACGTGCTAAAAGTCCCCAGAGTCAAAAAGAAAGAACTGATTAAAATTGTACTTTATTACTAAAACAAACAAGAACAAATGCAGCTATACACTCTCTAAGATGACTAACTTGCCAATAAGAACAGTAAGCTTGATGCTCTGGCTTTTACTGTCCTGTTTTAACACTTTTCTTCTGTGTGGAATCAGTTTCTCATTTCCAAGCGTTTAAAGACAACAGATGACACTGAACTTCCATACTGCAGTGCATGAGTTCTAGGAAGATTATAGTCCTATTAAGATTGCCAAAGATCACATCAAGACTTAAAGAACATGATGTGCATGCTTTTACTGTTCTGTCGTTAAACTTTTCAAGTTAAGATGTAACATGTGCTAAAAAAGTCCCCAGAGTCAAAAAGAAAGAACTGATTAAAATTGTACTTTATTACTAAATCAAACAAGATCTAATGCAGCTATACAGTCTCTAAGATGACTAACTTGCCAATAAGAAGAGTAAGCTTGATGCTCTAGCTTTTACTGTCCTGTTTTAACACTTTTCTTCTGTATGGAATCAGTTTCTCATTTCCAAGCGTTTAAAGACAACAGATGACACTGAACTTCCATACTGCAGTGCATGAGTTCTAGGAAGATTATAGTCCATTTAAGATTGCCAATCATCACATCAAGACTTAATGAACATGATGTCCATGCTTTTACTGTTCTGTCGTTAAACTTTTCAAGTTAAGATGTAACATGTGCTAAAAAAGTCCCCAGAGTCAAAAAGAAGAACTGATTAAAATTGTACTTTATTACTAAAACAAACAAGATCTAATGCAGCTATACAGTCTCTAAGATGACCAACGTGCCAATAAGAACAGTAAGCTTGATGCTCTAGCTTTTACTGTCCTGTTTTAACACTTTTCTTCTGGTGTGGAATCAGTTTCTCATTTCCAAGCGTTTAAAGACAATAGATGACACTGAACTTCCATACTGCAGTGCATGAGTTCTAGGAAGATTATAGTCCTTTTAAGATTGCCAAACATCACTTCAAGACTTAAGGAACATGATGTGCATGCTTTTACTGTTCTGTCGTTAAACTTTTCAAGTTAAGATAAAACATGCTAAAAAAGTCCCCAG
>SRMA01002465.1:0-29499 GCA_007224835.1 Danionella cerebrum | reverse complement strand
TGCATTTCCTAGCGGAAAATGCGTGTGAATGCAGAGAGCTGAAAAAGGAATGCTCAAATTGCTGACTTCCTTGGCTGAAGAGTGAAACATTAGAAAGTTTCAAAACCTGAAGCTGAAACATTGTAAATTTGAAATATGTAAAGTTGAAAGTGGATGCTGAAGTGTGAAAAATTAGAAAGCAGAAAGTGTTAAAAATTAAAAGTGGGAGCTGAAAGTATAAACATTAGAAAGTTAAAGTGTCAAAAGTTGAAAGTTCAAGCTAAAAGGTGAAACATTATAAAGTTGAAGATCTCAAAAGTTGAAAGCTAAAGCTGAAACATTGTAAAGTTGAAATATGTACAGTTGAAAGTGGGAGCTAAATGTTAAAATATTAGAAAGTTGAAAGTGTCAAAAGATGAAAGTGGAAGCCGAAAGGTGAAACATTGTAAAGTTGAAAATAACAAAAGTTGAAAGTGGAGGCTGAAAGGTGAAACATCCTAAAGTTGAAAACGTATAAAGTTGAAAGGTGAAGCATTGCAAAGTTGAAAGTGTCAAAAATAGAAAGTGGAAGCTGAAGGTGAAACTTTTGAAAGTTGAAAGTGTCAAAAGATGAAAGTGGAAGCTAAAAGGTATATTATAAGCAAGTTGAAATTCTGTCTAGCATTTTCCAAACCTAAGCTAAAGATATGGCAATTGCGTTGCTGTGGTAAAAAGTCTGGTCGCTCTGGACAGGTCATTTACATAATAGATTGTTCCAAGTGTCACTATGAGTGAAAAAAAAAACAACCCCCATGTCTCTAGCATTTTCCAAAGCTGATATAGGGATATGCCAATTTGGTTGCTATGGTAACCAGTAAGGTTGCTATGGATGGGTCAATGACATTATATAATGTTCCCTGTGTGACTACAAGTCATTTAGACCAACTCCCTCGTCTCTCTCATTTTCCTAAGCTGAGATAGAGATGTGTCAATTTGGTTGCTATGGTAACCAGTATGGTTGCTATGGAGGGGTCAGTGACATTATATAATGTTCCCGGTGTGACTACAAGTCATTTAGACCAACTCCTGTGTCTCTAGCATTTTCCTAAGCTGAGATAGAGATGTGTCAATTTGGTTGCTATGGTAACCAATATGGTTGCTATGGAGGGGTCAGTGACATTATTAAATGTTCCCTGTGTGACTTCCAGTCATTCAGACCAACTCCTGTGTCTCTCTCATTTTCCAAAGTTGAGATAGAGATGTGTCAATTTGGTTGCTATGGTAACCAGTATGGTTGCTACGGAGGGGTCAGTGACATTATATGATGTTCCCTGTGTGACTACAAGTCATTCAGACCAACTCCTGTGTCTCTCTCATTTTCCTAAGCTGAGATAGAGATGTGTCAATTTGGTTGCTATGGTAACCAGTACAGTTGCTATGGAGGGGTCAGTGACATATAATGTTCCCTATGTGACTACAAGTCATTTAGACCAACTCCCGTGTCTCCCTCATTTTCCTAAGCTGAGATAA
Organism: Danionella cerebrum; assembly: GCA_007224835.1. Lineage (NCBI taxonomy): Eukaryota > Metazoa > Chordata > Actinopteri > Cypriniformes > Danionidae > Danionella > Danionella cerebrum. The sequence continues at coordinate 28,011 of SRMA01002465.1, read as the reverse complement.
AGATGTGTCATTTTGGTTGCTATGGTAACCAGTATGGTTGCTATGGAGGGGTCAGTGACATTATATAATGTTCCCTGTGTGACTACAAGTCATTTAGATAAACTCCCGTGTCTCTCTTATTTTCCTAAGCTGAGATGGAGATGTGTCAATTTTGTTGCTATGGTAACCAGTATGGTTGCTATGGAGGGGTCAGTGACATTATATAATGTTCCCTGTGTTACTACAAGTCATTTAGACCAACTCCCGTGTCTCTAGCATTTTCCTAAGCTGAGATAGAGATGTGTCTATTTGGTTGCTATGGTAACCAGTATGGTTGCTATGGAGGGGTAAGTGACATTATATAATGTTCCCTGTGTGACTACAAGTCATTTAGACCAACTCCCGTGTCTCTCTCATTTTCCTAAACTGAGATAGAGATGTGTCAATTTGGTTGCTATGGTAACCAGTATGGTTGCTATGTAGGGGTCAGTGACATTATATGATGTTCCCTGTGTGATTACAAGTCATTTAGACCAACTCCTGTGTCTCTGTCGTTTTCCTAGGCTGAGATAAAGATTATCCGGTTTGGTTGCTATGGTAAATAATCTGGTTGCTATGGATGAGTTGGTGACATCATGTTGTAATCTACATTCAACTTAGATCAATATAAAACAACTCCCATGTTTCTACGATGTTCCACATTGAAGATATTTGACATTCAAAAATAATGTTGAAAAGTGGGCGTGGCTTGATGAATTTATGTTAAATCATAAGTAATGATTGGCTGGATTAGTTATATGCATCCTTAATGTTGCTATGACTCTCCATTGTGAACCAATTACAAAAGCTATTTTACAGTAGGATCGTATGGGAATCAATTGCCCCATTGAAATGAATGGCAGCAATGCATCTCTATGGCCCATTGTGAGTCTATGAGAAGGCTAAGCCAATCAAATTTCGTTATTCAAATTAGTTGATTAACAGCTGCCTCCAACTGCCACTTTTCGAATCGAGGAGACATTTCTCAGATGTTGACCATGCCTCAAACAAACAAACATTACAGAAGAACCGTAAGACATATCGAGCTGATTCTTTCTTTGTGAGAAGCAGAAGGCCTCAATGAAGATTATGGTGTAAATTTTTTAAGATATGTGGAAAATTCTATTAGTTATGGCGAGTTAGAAAAAGCCTTAATTTAAAACCTTCAAGCATTATTTTCTGGGTGAATTGCATTGATCTTAATGGAGCAATTTGCTTCCCTCGTTAAGGTTTAGCCCTCCTAGTTTAAAAACCGTAGGTCATATGAAAAAAACAACTGCATCTTTGGAAAGAGGACAAATTTCTCTACTACTTTAATAATAATTTTGTGCATAAAGAGTAAAGTTTAGTTTAGGAGAGAGGAATAGATGAAGGAGTTTGAGATGTGGAAAATTAGAGTGGAAGCTAGAGTGGAGCAGAATTAGGTCAAAATCCAAATTCTTCATTAAAATTAAACTGTGATTTATAAAAAGCTGTAAAAGATATGAAAAAGCTGAAAACACATTTTAAAAGCTGAAAATGTGTTGAATTGTTTAAAATTTGAATGATTGCTCTAGCTGAAAGTATGCTGAAGTTATGAAGTTTGAAAAAAAGCTGAAGATTTAAAGAGATTTGAAGAGTCTCCCCATTCATTTCAATGGGAAAATTATTTTAAATAAAGTTAAATTTTATAAAAAGTATAAAACATTTTAATTAGAAAAATACGAGCAATCCATTCCAAAAGAAGCTGAACATTTTGATGTTTGAATGGTGTTTCTAGCTTAAAGTATGCGGAAGTAGTTAGCCGTCGAAAAGTGGGAGAACAATAAAAATAATAATAACTAGAAAGTGCATTTCCTAGCGGAAAATGCGTGTGAATGCAGAGAGCTGAAAAGGGAATTCTCAAATTGCTGAATTCCTTGGCTGAAGAGTGAAACATTAACAAGTTTCAAAAGCTGAAAGCTGAAACATTGTACATTTGAAATATGTAAAGTTGAAAGTGGATGCTAAAGGGTGAAAAATAAAAAAGTAGAAAGTGTTAAAAATTAAAAGTGGGAGCTGAAAGGTAAAACATTAGAAAGTTAAAGTGTCAAAAGTTGAAAGTTCAAGCTAAAAGGTGAAACATTATAAACTTGAAAATCTCAAAAGTTGAAATATGTAAAGTTGAAAGTGGGAGCTAAATGTTAAAATATTAGAAAGTTGAAAGTGTCGAAAGTTGAAAGTGGAAGCTGAAAGGTGAAACATTGTAAAGTTGAAAATATCAAAAGTTGAAAATGGAGGCTGAAAGGTGAAACATTCTAAAGTTGAAAATGTATAAAGTAGAAAGGTGAAACATTGTAAAGTTGAAAGTGTCAAAAATAGAAAGTGGAAGCTGAAGGTGAAACTTTTGAAAGTTGAAAGTGTCAAAAGTTGAAAGTGGAAGCTGAAAGGCATAATATAAGTAAGTTGAAATTCTGTCTAGCATTTTCTTAACCTAAGATAAAGATATGGCAATTGCGTTGCTGTGGTAAAAAGTCTGGTCGCTCTGGACAGGTCATTTACATAATAGATTGTTCCCAGTGTCACTATGAGTAAAAAAAAAACAACCCCCATGTCTCTAGCATTTTCCAAAGCTGATATAGGGTTAGCCAATTTGGTTGCTATGGTAACCAGTATGGTTGCTATGGAGGGGTCAATGACATTATATAATGTTCCCTGTGTGATTACAAGTCATTTAGACCCACTCCCGTGTCTCTCTCATTTTCCTAAGCTGAGATAGAGATGTGTCAATTTGGTTGCTATGGTAACCAGTATGGTTGCTATGGAGGGGTCAGTGACATTATATAATGTTCCCTGTGTTACTACAAGTCATTTAGACCAACTCCCATGTCTCTCTCATTTTCCTAAGTTGAGATAGGGATGTGTCAATTTGGTTGCTATGGTAACCAGTATGGTTGCTATGGAGGGGTCAGTGACATTATATAATGTTCCTGTGTGACTACAAGTCATTTAGACCAACTCCCGTGTCTCTCTCATTTTCCTAAGCTGAGATAGAGATGTGTCAATTTGGTTGCTATGGTAACCAGTACGGTTGCTATGGAGGGGTCAGTGACATATAATGTTCCCTATGTGACTACAAGTCATTTAGACCAACTCCCGTGTCTCCCTCATTTTCCTAAGCTGAGATAGAGATGTGTCAATTTGGTTGCTATGGTAACCAGTATGGTTGCTAAGGAGGGGTCAGTGACATTATATAATGTTCCCTGTGTGACTACAAGTCATTTGGACCAACTCTCGTGTCTCTCTCATTTTCCTGAGCTGAGATAGAGATGCGTCGATTTGGTTGCTATGGTAACCAGTATGGTTGCTATGGAGGGGTCAGTGACAATATATGATGTTCCCTTTGTGACTTCAAGTCATTCAGATAAACTCCCGTGTCTCTCTTATTTTCCTAAGCTGAGATAGAGATGTGTCAATTTGGTTGCTATGGTAACCAGTATGGTTGCTATGGAGGGTACAGTGACATTGTATGATGTTCCCTGTGTGACTACAAGTCATTTAGAACAACTCCTGTGTCTCTGTCGTTTTCCAAAGCTGAGATAGAGATGTGTCAACTGGGTTGCTATGGTAACCAGTATGGTTGCTATGGAGGGTCAGGTACCTCAATGAATGTTCCCGGGGTCGCTATTAGTGAAACAAACTCACCCCCATGTCTCTAGCATTTTCCTAAGCTGAGATAGAGATGTGTCAATCAGGTTGCTATGGTAACCATTATGGTTGCTATGGAGAGGTCATTGACATTATACAATTTTCCCTGTGTGACTATAACTCAATTAGACCAACTCCTGTGTCTCTAGCAGTTTCCTGGGCTGAGATAGAGATGTGTCAATTTGGTTGCTATGGTAAATAATCTGGTTGCTATGGATGAGTTAGTGACATCATGTTGTAATCTACATTCAACTTTGATCAATATAAAACAACTCCCATGTTTCTACGATGTTCCACTTAGAAGATATTTGACATTCAAAAATGATGTTGAAAAGTGGGCGTGGCTTGTTGAATTAATGTTAAATCATAAGCATTGATTGGCTGGATTAGTTATAGGCATCCTTAATGTTGCTATGACTCTCCATTGTGAACCAATTACAAAAGCTATTTTACAATAGTATCATATGGGAATCAATTGCCCCATTGAAATGAATGGCAGCAATGCATCTCTATAGCCCATTGTGAGTCTATGAGAAGGCTAAGCCAATCAAATTTCGTTATTCAAATTAGTTGATTAACAGCTGCCTCCAACTGCCACTTTTCGAATCGAGGAGACATTTCTCAGATGTTGACCATGCCTCAAACAAACAAACATTACAGAAGATCCGTAAGACATATCGAGATGATTCTTTCTTTGTGAGAAGCAGAAGGCCTCAATGAAGATTATGGTGTAAAAAAATTTAAGATATGTGGAAAATTCTATTAGTTATGGCGAGTTAGAAAAAGCCTTAATTTAAAACCTTCAAGCATTATATTCTGGGTGAAATGCATTGATCTTAATGGAGCAATTTGCTTCCCTCGTTAAGGTTTAGCCTTCCTAGTTTAAAAACCGTAGGTCATATGAAAGAAACAACTGCATCTTTGGAAAGAGGACAAATTTCTCTACTACTTTAATATAAATTTTGTGCATAAAGGGTAAAGTTTAGTTTAGGAGAGAGGAAAAGATGAAGAAGTTTGAGATGTGAAAAATTAGAGTGGAAGCTAGAGTGGAGCAGAATTAGGTCAAAATCCAAATTCTTCATTAAACTTAAACTGTGATTTATAAAAATCTGTAAAAGATATGAAAAAGCTGAAAACATATTTTAAAAGCTGAAAATGTGTTGAATTGTTTAAAATTTGAATGATTGCTCTAGCTGAAAGTATGCTGAAGTTATGAAGGTTGAAAAAAAGCTGAAGATTAAAAGAGATTTAAAGTGTTTCCCATTCATTTCAATGGGAAAAATATTTTAAATAAAGTTGAATTTTATAAAAAGTATAAAACATTTTAATAAGAAAAATACGAGCAGTCTAGTCCAAAAGAAGCTGAACATTTTGATGTTTGAATGGTGTTTCTAGCTTAAAGTATGGGGAAGTAGTTAGCCGTCGAAAAGTGGGAGAACAATAAAAATAATAATAATAATAATAATAAATACGTAGGATAACAATAGTGTGAATGCCTCTGCATTCACACTAATAATAAATACGTAGGATAACAATAGTGTGAATGCCTCTGCATTCACACTAATAAATACGTAGGATAACAATAGTGTGAATGCCTCTGCATTCACACTAATAAATACGTAGGATAACAATAGTGTGAATGCCTCTGCATTCACACTAATAAATACGTAGGATAACAATAGTGTGAATGCCTCTGCATTCACACTAACTAGAAAGTGCATTTCCTAGCGGAAAATGCGTGTGAATGCATGGGAGCTGAAAGAGAATGCTTAAAATTGCTGAATTCCTTGTCTGAACGGTGAATTATTAGAAAGTTAAAAGTGTCAAAATTTGAAAGTTGAAGCTAAAAGGTGAAACATTGTAAATTGAAAAGTGTCAAAAGTTGAAAGCTGAAGCTGAAACGTTGTAAAGTTGAAATATAAAAAGTTGAAAGTGGAAGCTGAAGGTTGAAACATTAGAAAGTTGAAAGTGTTGAAAATAAAAAGTGTGAGCTGAAAGGTAAAACATTAGAAAGTTGAAGTGTCAAAAGTTGAAAGTTGAAGCTAAAAGGTGAAACATTATAAAGTTGAAAATGTCAAAAGTTGAAAGCTGAAGCTGAAACATTGTAAAGTTGAAATATGTAAAGTTGAAAGTGGAAGCTGAAGGGTAAAATATTAGACAGCTGAAAAAGTGTCAAAAGTTGAAAGTGTCATAAGTTGAAAGTGGAAGCTGAAAGGTAAAACATTAGAAAGCTAAAATTGTCAAATTTGAAAGTGGAAGCTGAAACGTGAAACTTAAAAACAAATGTGACACATTGTAAAGTTGAAAATGTCAATCAATTCGGTTGCTATGGTAATACGTAGGGTTTCTATGGAGGGGTCACAGACATAATATATTGTTATCTGTGTGACTACGAAAAATTAAACCTACCCTCATGTCTCTTGCACTTCGCTAAGCTGAGTTAGAGATATATCAATTGGGTTGCTATGGTAACACGTCTGGTTGCTATGGAGGGGTCAGTAACATCATATAATGTTCCTTGAGTGACTACAGGTAAATTACAACAACCCCTGTGTCTCTAGCATTTTCCTAAGCTGAAAAAAGATGTGCCAACTGGGTTGCTATGGTAACCAGTATTGTTGCTATGGAGGGGTCATTGACATCATATAATGTTTCATGTGTCACTATGAGTGAAACAAACCAAACCCTGTGTCCCTAGCATTTTTCTAAGCTGAGATAGAGATATGTCAATTTGGTTGCTATGGTAACCATTTGGTTGCTATGGAGGTTTTAGTTACCTCAGTGATTGTTGCCGGGGTCACAATTATTGAAACAAACTCACCCCCATGTCTCTAGCACTTTCCTAAGCTGAGGGAGAGATGTGTCAATTTGGTTGCTATGGTAACCTGTATGGTTGCTATGAAGGGGTCAGTGACATTATATAATGTTCCCTGTGTGACTACAAGTCATTCAGATAAACTCCGGTGTCTCTTATTTTCCTAAGCTGAGATAGAGATGTGTCAATTTGGTTGCTATGGTAACCAGTATGGTTGCTATGGAGGGGTCAGTGATATTATATAGTGTTCCCTGTGTTACTACAAGTCATTTAGACCAACTCCCGTGTCTTTAGCATTTTCCTAAGCTGAGATAGAGATGTGTCAACTGGTTTGCTATGGTAACCAGTATGGTTGCTATGGAGGGTCAGGTACCTCAATGAATGTTCCCGGGGGCGATATTAGTGAAACAAACTCACCCCCATGTCTCTAGCATTTTCCTAAGCTGAGATAGAGATGTGTCAATTGGGTTGCTATGGTAAATTATTTGGTTGCTATGAAGGGGTCAGTGACATTATATAATGTTCCCTTTGTGACTACAAGTCAATTAGACCAACTCCTGTGTCTCTAGCATTTTCCTAGGCGGAGATAGAGATTTGCCATATTGGTTGCTATGGTAAATTATTTGGTTGCTATGGAGGGGTAAGTGACATTATATAATGTTCCCTTTCTGACTACAAGTCATTTAAACCAACTCCCATGTCTCTCTCATTTTCCTAAGCTGAGATAGACATGTGTCAATTTGGTTGCTATGGTAACCAGTATGGTTGCTATGGAGGGGCCAGTGACATTATATAATGTTCCCTGTGTTACCACAAGTCATTTAGACCAACTCCCGTGTCTCTCTCATTTTCCTAAGCTGAGATAGAGATGTGTCAATTGGGTTGCTATGGTAACCAGTATGGTTGCTACGGAGGGGTCATTGACATTATATAAGGTTTCTTGTTTGACTACAAGTCAATTAGACCAACTCCTGTGTCTCTAGCAGTTTCCTAGGCTGAGATAAAGATTATCTGGTTTGGTTGCTATGGTAAATAATCTGGTTGCTATGGATGAGTTAGTGACATCATGTTGTAATCTACATTCAACCTAGATCAATATAAAACAACTCCCATGTTTCTGCGATGTTCCACTTAGAAGATATTTGACATTCAAAAATTATGTTGAAAAGTGGGCGTGGCTTGATGAATTAATGTTAAATTATAAGCAATGATTGGCTGGATTAGTTATATGCATCCTTAATGTTGCTTTGAATCTCCATTGTGAACCAATTACAAAAGCTCTTTTACAATTGGATCATATGAGAATCAATTGCCCCATTGAAATGAATGGCAGCAATGCATCTCTATGGTTGTTAAAACTGGGCGTGGCTTGATGAATTTATGTTAAATCATAAGCAATGATTGGCTGGATTAGTTATATGCATCCTTAATGTTGCTTTGAATCTCCATTGTGAACCAATTACAAAAGCTATTTTACAATAGTATCATATGGGAATCAATTGCCCCATTGAAATGAATGGCAGCAATGCATCTCTATGGCCCATTGTGAGTCTATGGGAAGGCTAAGCCAATCAAATTTCGTTATTCAAATTAGTTGATTAACAGCTGCCTCCAACTGCCACTTTTCGAATCGAGGAGACATTTCTCAGATGTTGACCATGCCTCAAACAAATAAACATTACAGAAGAACCGTAAGACATATCGAGATGATTCTTTCTTTGTGAGAAGCAGAAGGCCTCAATGAAGATTATGGTGTAAAAAATTTTAAGATATGTGGAAAATTCTATTAGTTATGGCGAGTTAGAAAAAGCCTAAATTTAAAACTTTCAAGCATTATTTTCTGGGTGAAATGCATTTATCTCAATGGAGCAATTTGCTTCCCTCGTTAAGGTTTAGCCCTCCTAGTTTAAAAACCGTAGGTCATATGAAAGAAACAACTGCATCTTTGGAAAGAGGACAAATTTCTCTACTACTTTAATATAAATTTTATGCATAAAGGGTAAAGTTTAGTTTAGGAGAGAGGAATTGATGAAGAAGTTTGAGATGTGAAAAATTAGAGTGTAAGCTAGAGTGGAGCAGAATTAGGTAAAAATCCAAATTCTTCATTAAACTTAAACTGCGATTAATTAAAATCTGTAAAAGATATGTAAAAGCTGAAAAGAGCTTTTAAAAGCTGAAAATGTGTTGAATTGTTTAAAATTTGAATGATTGCTCTAGCTGAAAGTATGCTGAAGTTATGAAGTTTGAAAAAAGCTGAAGATTTAAAGAGATTTGAAGAGTCTCCCCATTCATTTCAATGGGAAAAATATTTTAAATAAAGTTAAATTTTATAAAAAGTATAAAAGATATCAAAAAGCTGTATACGAGCAACATAGAGCAAAAAAAGCTGTACGTTTTGACGTTTGAATGGTGTTTCTAGGGCAAAGTATGCTGAAGTAGTAGGCTCCGGAAAAAGGGGGGGAATAAGAATAAAAAAAATAACTAGAAAGTGCATTTCCTAGCGGAAAATGCGTGTGAATGCAGAGAGCTGAAAAGGGAATGCTCAAATTGCTGAATTCCTTGGCTGAAGAGTGAAACATTAGAAAGTTTCAAAAGCTGAAGCTGAAACATTGTAAATTTGAAATATGTAAAGTTGAAAGTGGATGCTGAAGGGTGAAAAATTAGAAAGTAGAAAGTGTTAAAAATTAAAAGTGGGAGCTGCAAGGTAAAATATTAGAAAGTTGAAAGTGTCAAAAGTTGAAAGTGGAAGCTGAAAGGTGAAACACTGTAAAGTTGAAAATATCAAAAGTTAAAAGTGGAGGCTGAAAGGTGAAACATTCTAAAGTTGAAAACGTATAAAGTTTAAAGTTGAAGCATTGTAAAGTTGAAAGTGTTAAAAATAGAAAGTGGAAGCTGAAGGTGAAACTTTTGAAAGTTGAAAGTGTCAAAAGTTGAAAGTGGAAGCTGAAAGGTATAATATAAGTAAGTTGAAATTCTGTCTAGCATTTTCCTAATCTAAGATAAAGATATGTCAATTGCGTTGCTGTGGTAAAAAGTCTGGTCGCTCTGGACAGGTCATTTACATAATAGATTGTTCCCAGTGTCACTATGAGTGAAAAAACAACCCCCATGTCTCTAGCATTTTACAAAGCTGATATAGGGATATGCCAATTTGGTTGCTATGGTAACCAGTATGGTTGTTATGGAGGGGTCAGTGACATTATATAATGTTCCCTGTGTGACTACAAGTCATTTAGACCTGCTCTCGTGTCTCTCATTTTACTAAGCTGAGATAGAGATGTGTCATTTTGGTTGCTATGGTAACCAGTATGGTTGCTATGGAGGGGTCAGTGACATTATATAATGTTCCTGTGTGACTACAAGTCATTTAGACCCACTCCTGTGTCTCTCTCATTTTACTAAGCTGAGATAGAGATGTGTCAATTTGGTTGCTATGGTAACCACTATAATTGCTATGGAGGGGTAAGTGACATTATATAATGTTCCCTGTGTGACTACAAGTCATTCAGACCAACTACTGTGTCTCTCTCATTTTCCTAAGCTGAGATAGAGATGTGTCAATTTGGTTGCTATGGTAACCAGTATGGTTGCTATGGAGGGGTCAGTGACATTATATGATGTTCCCTGTGTGACTACAAGTCAATTAGACCAACTCCGGTGTCTCTGGCATTTTCCTAGGCTGAGATAGAGAAGTGTCAATTTGGTTGCTATGGTAACCAGTATGGTTGCTATGAAGGGGCCAGTGACATTATATAGTGTTCCCTGTGTTACTACAAGTCATTTTTAGACCAACTCCTGTGTCTCTCTCATTTTCCTAAGCTGAGATAGAGATGTGTCAATTTGGTTGCTATGGTAACCAGTATGGTTGCTATGGAGGGGTCAGTGACATTATATAATGTTCCCTGTGTTACTACAAGTCATTTAGACCAACTCCCGTGTCTCTAGCATTTTCCTAAGCTGAGATGGAGATGTGTCAATTTGGTTGCTATGGTAACCAGTATGGTTGCTATGGAGGGTAAGTGACATTATATAATGTTGCCTGTGTGACTACAAGTCATTTAGACCAACTCCCGTGTCTCTCTCATTTTCCTAAACTGAGATAAAGATGTGTCAATTTGGTTGCTATGGTAACCAGTATGGTTGCTATGTAGTGGTCAGTGACATTATATGATGTTTCCTGTGTGACTACAAGTCATTTAGACCAACTCCTGTGTCTCTGACGTTTTCCTAAGCTGAGATAGAGATGTGTCAACTGGGTTGCTATGGTAACCAGTATGGTTGCTATGGAGGGTCAGGTACCCAATGAATGTTCCCGGGGTCGCTATTAGTGAAACAAACTCACCCCCATGTCTCTAGCATTTTCCTAAGCTGAGATAGATATGTGTCAATTAGGTTGCTATGGTAACCATTATGGTTGCTATGGAGGGGCCATTGACATTATATAATGTTCCCTGTGTGACTATAAGTCAATTAGACCAACTCCTGTGTCTCTAACATTTTCCTGGGCTGAGAAAAAGATTTGTCAATTGGGTTGCTATGGAAATTAATCTGGTTGCTATGGATGAGTTGTTGACATCATGTTGTAATCTACATTCAACTTAGATGAATATAAAACAACTCCCATGTTTCTACGATGTTCCACTTAGAAGATATTTGACATTCAAAAATGATGTTGAAAAGTGGGCGTGGCTTGATGAATTTATGTTAAATCATAAGTAATGATTGGCTGGATTAGTTATATGCATCCTTAATGTTGCTATGACTCTCCATTGTGAACCAATTACAAAAGCTATTTTATAATAGGATCATATGGGAATCAATTGCCCCATTGAAATGAATGGCAGCAATGCATCTCTATGGCCCATTGTGAGTCTATGAGAAGGCTAAGCCAATCAAATTTCGTTATTCAAATTAGTTGATTAACAGCTGCCTCCAACTGCCACTTTTTGAATCGAGGAGACATTTCTCAGATGTTGACCATGCCTCAAACAAATAAACATTACAGAAGAACCGTAAGACATATCGAGATGATTCTTTCTTTGTGAGAAGCAGAAGGCCTCAATGAAGATTATGGTGTAAATTTTTTTAAGATATGTGGAAAATTCTATTAGTTATGGCGAGTTAGAAAAAGCCTTAGTTTAAAACCTTCAAGCATTATTTTCTGGGTGAAATGCATTGATCTTAATGGAGCAATTTGCTTCCCTCGTTAAGGTTTAGCCAAAAAAAAAAAAAAACCGTAGGTCATATGAAAGAAACAACTGCATCTTTGGAAAGAGGACAAATTTATCTACTACTTTAATATAATTTTTGTGCATAAAGGGTAAAGTTTAGTTTAGGAGAGAGGAATTGATGAAGAAGTTTGAGATGTGAAAAATTAGAGTGGAAGCTAGAGTGGAGCAGAATTAGGTCAAAATCCAAATTCTTTATTAAACTTAAACTTAAATTTATAAAAATCTGTAAAAGATATGAAAAAGCTGAAAACATATTTTAAAAGCTGTAAATGTGCTGAATTGTTTAAAATTTGAATGATTGCTCTAGCTTAAAGTATGCTGAAGATTTGAAGGTTGAAAAAAAGCTGAAGATTTAAAGAGATTTGAAGTGTTTCCCATTCATTTCAATGGTAAAAATATTTTAAATAAAGTTGAATTTTATAAAAAGTATAAAACATTTTAATAAGAAAAATACGAGCAGTCTAGTCCAAAAGAAGCTGAACATTTTGATGTTTGAATGGTGTTTCTAGCTTAAAGTATGGGGAAGTAGTTAGCCGTCGAAAAGTGGGAGAACAATAAAAATAATAATAATAACTAGAAAGTGCATTTCCTAGCGGAAAATGCGTGTGAATGCAGAGAGCTGAAAAGGGAATGCTCAAATTGCTGAATTCCTTGGCTGAAGAGTGAAACATTAGAAAGTTTCAAAAGCTGAAGCTGAAACATTGTAAATTTGAAATATGCAAAGTTGAAAGTGGATGCTGAAGGTCGAAAAATTAGAAAGTAGAAATTGTTAAAAATTAAAAGTGGGAGCTGAAAGGTAAAACATTAGAAAGTTAAAGTGTCAAAAGTTGAAAGTTCAATCTGAAAGGTAAAACATTAGAAAGTTAAAATGTCAAAAGTTGAAAGCTAAAGCTGAAACATTGTAAAGTTGAAATATGTAAAGTTAAAAGTGGAAGCTTAATGTTAAAATATTAGAAAGTTGAAAGTGTCAAAAGTTGAAAGTGTCAAAAGTTGAAAGTGGAAGCTGAAAGGTGAAACATTGTAAAGTTGAAAATATCAAAAGTTGAAAGTGGAGGCTGAAATGTGAAACATTCTAAAGTTGAAAACGTATAAAGTTGAAAGGTGAAGCATTGTAAAGTTGAAAGTGTCAAAAATAGAAAGTGGAAGCTGAAACTTTTGAAAGTTGAATGTGTCAAAAGTTAAAAGTGGAAGCTGAAAGGTATAATATAAGTAAGTTGAAATTCTGTCTAGCATTTTCCTAACCTAAGATAAAGATATGGGAATTGCGTTGCTGTGGTAAAACAGTCTGGTCGCTCTGGACAGGTCATTTACATAATAGATTGTTCCCAGTGTCACTATGAGTGAAACAAAACAACCCCCATGTCTCTAGCATTTTCCAAAGCTGATATAGGGATATGCCAATTTGGTTGCTATGGTAACCAGTATGGTTGCTATGGAGGGGTCAGTGACATTATATAATGTTCCCTGTGTGACTACAAGTCATTTAGACCAACTCCTGTGTCTCTCTCATTTTCCTAAGCTGAGATAGAGATGTGTCAATTTGGTTGCTATGGTAACCAGTACGGTTGCTATGGAGGGGTCAGTGACATATAATGTTCCCTATGTGACTACAAGTCATTTAGACCAACTCCCGTGTCTCCCTCATTTTCCTAAGCTGAGATAGAGATGTCAATTTGGTTGCTATGGTAACCAGTATGGTTGCTATGGAGGGGTCAGTGACATTATATAATGTTCCCTGTGTTACTACAAGTCATTTAGACCAACTCCCATGTCTCTTTCATTTTCCAAATCAGAAATAGAGATGTCTCAATTCGGTTGCTATGGTAACCAGTATGTTTGCTATGGAGGGGTCAGTGACATTATATAATGTTCCCTGTGTGACTACAAGTCATTCAGATAAACTCCCGTGTCTCCCTTATTTTCCTAAGCTGAGATAGAGATGTGTCAATTTGGTTGCTATGGTAACCAGTATGGTTGCTATGGAGGGGTCAGTAACATCATATAATGTTCCTTGAGTGACTACAGGCAAATTACAACAACCCCTGTGTCTCTAGCATTTTCCTAAGCTGAGAAAAAGATGTGCCAACTGGGTTGCTATGGTAACCAGTATTGTTGCTATGGAGGGGTCATTGACATCATATAATGTTTCATGTGTCACTATGAGTGAAACAAACCAAACCCTGTGTCCCTAGCATTTTTCTAAGCTGAGATAGAGATATGTCAATTTGGTTGCTATGGTAACCATTTGGTTGCTATGGAGGGTTTAGTTACCTCCGTGATTGTTACCGGGGTCACAATTATTGAAACAAACTCACCCCATGTCTCTAGCACTTTCCTAAGCTGAGGGAGAGATGTGTCAGATGGGTTGTTATGCTAACCAGTATGGTTGCTATGGAGGGGTCATTGGCATAATATATTGATCCCTGTGTGACTACAAGTAAATTACACCAACCCCCATGTCTCTAGCATTTTCCAAAACTAAGATAGAGATGTGTCAATTTGGTTGCTATGGTAACCAGTATGGTTGCTATGAAGGGGTCAGTGACATAATATAATGTTCCCTGTGTGATTAAAAGTCAATTAAACCAACTCCTGTGTCTCTAGCATTTTCCTAAGCTGAGATAGAAATGTGTCAATTTGGTTGCTATGGTAACCAGTATGGTTGCTATGAAGGGGTCAGTGACATAATATAATGTTCCCTGTGTGATTAAAAGTCAATTAAACCAACTCCTGTGTCTCTAGCATTTTCCTAAGCTGAGATAGAAATGTGTCAATTGGGTTGCTATGGCAACCAGTATGGCTGCTATGGAGGGGTCTGCTACCTCAATGAATGTTTCCGGGGTCGCTATTAGTGAAACAAACTCACCCCCATGTCTCTAGCATTTTCCTAAGCAGAGATAAAGATGTGTCAATTGGGTTGCTATGGTAACCAGTATGGTTGCTATGGAGGGGTAAGTGACATTATATAATGTTCCCTTTCTGACTACAAGTCATTTAAACCAACTCCCATGTCTCTCATTTTCCTAAGCTGAGATAGACATGTGTCAATTTGGTTGCTATGGTAACCAGTATGGTTGCTATGGAGGGGTCAGTGACATTATATAATGTTCCCTGTGTTACCACAAGTCATTTAGACCAACTCCCGTGTCTCTCTCATTTTCCTAAGCTGAGATAGAGATGTGTCAATTGGGTTGCTATGGTAACCAGCATGGTTGCTATGGAGGGGTCATTGACATTATATAAGGTTCCCTGTTTGACTACAAGTCAATTAGACCAACTCCTGTGTCTCTAGCATTTTCCTAGGCTGAGATAAAGATTATCCGGTTTGGTTGCTATGGTAAATAATCTGGTTGCTATGGATGAGTTGGTGACATCATGTTGTAATCTACATTCAACTTAGATCAATATAAAACAACTCCCATGTTTCTACGATGTTCCACTTAGAAGATATTTGACATTCAAAAATGATGTTGAAAAGTGGGCGTGGCTTGATGAATTTATGTTAAATCATAAGCAATGATTGGCTGGATTAGTTATATGTATACTTAATGTTGCTTTGAATCTCCATTATGAACCAATTACAAAAGCACTTTTACAATAGGATCTATGGGAATCAATTGCCCCATTGAAATGAATGGCAGCAATGCATCTCTATGGCCCATTGTGAGTGTATGAGAAGGCTAAGCCAATCAAATTTCGTTATTCAAATTAGTTGATTAACAGCTGCCTCCAACTGCCACTTTTTGAATCTATGAGACATTTCTCAGATGTTGACCATGCCTCAAACAAATAAACATTACAGAAGAACTGTAAGACATATCGAGATAATTCTTTCTTTGTGAGAAGCAGAAGGCCTCAATGAAGATTATGGTGTAAATTTTTTTAAGATATGTGGAAAAATTTATTAGTTATGGCGAGTTAGAAAAAGCCTTAATTTAAAACCTTCAAGAATTATTTTCTGGGTGAATTGCATTGATCTTAATGGAGCAATTTGCTTCCCTCGTTAAGGTTTAGCCCTCCTAGTTTAAAAACCGTAGGTCATATGAAAGAAACAACTGCATCTTTGGAAAGAGGACAAATTTCTCTACTACTTTAATATAAATTTTGTGCATAAATGGTAAAGTTTAGTTTAGGAGAGAGGAATTGATGAAGAAGTTTGAGATGTGAAAAATTAGAGTGGAAGTTAGAGTGGAGCAGAATTAGGTCAAAATCCAAATTCTTTATTAAACTTAAACTGTGATTTATAAAAATCTGTAAAAGATATGTAAAAGCTGAAAACATCTTTTAAAAGCTGAAAATGTGTTGAATTGTTTAAAATTTGAATGACTGCTCTAGCTGAAAGTATGCTGAAGTTATGAAGGTTGAAAAAAAGCTGAAGATTGAAAGAGATTTGAAGTGTTTCCCATTCATTTCAATGGGAAAATAATTTTTAAATAAAGTTAAATTTATTAAAAAGTATAAAAGTTTGAAAAGTGACACGTAATAGCAACATAGTCCAAAAGAAGCTGAACATTTTGACGTTTGAATGGTGTATCTAGCTAAAAGTATGCGGGAGGAGTTAGCGACAGAAATTTGGGAGAATAATAATAATAAATACGTAGGATAACAATAGTGTGAATGCCTCTGCATTCACACTAACTAGATTTTAAAGTTTGCACGCAAACTTCGATGTTGGCTTGCATTGGTACCGTTAATACCTTTTTTTAAATGTTGTCAATTCCGCAACAATAACATAATCCAACCCCCATGTCTCTATGATTCTCATAAGCTGAGATAGGTACATGCAAAATTGGTTGCTATGGTAACCAGTCAGGTTGCTATGGAGGGGTCAGTGACCTAACATATTGTTTCCCATGTCAACACGAGTAAAATGCACCAACCCCCATGTCTCTATGACTTTCGTAAGCTGAGATAGAGATACGCCATATTGGTTGCTATGGTAACAGTGTGGTTGCTATGGAGGGGTCGCTGACCTAATATATTGTTCCCCATGTGCATACGAGTAAATTACAGCAACCCCCATGTCTCTTATGATTTTCCTGAGCTGAGATAGGTACATGCAAAATTGGTTGCTATGGTAACCAGTCTGGTTGCTATGGAGGGGTCAGTGACCTCACACATTGTTCCCCATGTCAATACATCAACCCCCATGTCTCTATGCCTTTCCAAAGCTGAGATAAAGCTGCGCCATATTGGTTGCTATGGTAACCAGTTTGGTTGCTATGGAGGGGTCGCTGACCTAATATATTGCTCCCCATATCTATACGGGTAAAATACAGCAACCCCCATCTCTCTAGGATTTTCCTAAGCTGAGATAGAGACATGCCATATTGGTTGCTATGGTAACCAGTCTGGTTGCTATGGAGGTGTCATTAACATAATATAATGTTTCAGCTGTCAGTATGGGTGCAGCTTACCAGCCCCCAAGTCTCTAGCATTTTTCTAAGCTAAGATAGAGATGTGGCAATATAGTTGCTATGGTAAACAATTTGGTTGCTATGGAGGAGTTAGTGACATCATGTTGTAATCTACTTTCCATTTAGACTAATATAAAGCAACCCCCATGTCTCTACTGTGTTCCGTTTAGAAGATATTTGACATTGAAAGGTATGTCAAAAAGTGGGTGTGGCTTAATTAATTTATGTTAATTCACAAGCAATGATGGGCTGGATAAGTAATTTGCTTCCTTAATGCTTGTATGACTTTCCAGTGTCAATCAATTACAGAAGCTCTTTTACAATAAGATCTATGGGATTCATGCTCCATTCATTTCAATGGGCCATTGAAAGTCTATGAGACACCTTTGACCTACTTATTTGAAATCAGCTGCACCTGGAGATATCAACTGTCAGATTTTCAAACGAGTCAGCTGCAGTTGGAAATTCAACTGTCAGATTTTAAACGATGGCAAATCTGCTGGAGAAAATCCGATTTCCATGCCTCAAACAAATAAAGATTATAGAAGAACCGTAAGACATATCGAAATGATTCTTTCTTTGTAAGAAGCAGAACACCATAACGAAGAGAATGCTGTAATTTTTGTGAAGGTGTGATTAGAAATAAAAAAATTATGGCGAGCTACAAATAGCCTTCATTTGATTCTGTGCAACTGCTCATTTTAGAGAACTCCATACCCTCAAACAAATAAACATTACGAAAGAATGAACAGAGGTATTGAAATATTTCTTTTACTGTCAGAATCCCAAGATTTTAAGGAAGAGAATGGTGTAAATTTTGTGAAGCTGTGATAAAGTGTGAATGATTTATGGCGAGTTAAAAATAGCCTGCGATTGAGATTTTAAACAGAGTCCACCAGAATTTTTTTTTTTTTGTGAATGGAGCAATTATGTGCACTCGTTGTGGTTTAGGCCACCTGGAGTAAAAACCGTGTGTTTTTTTTAAAAATGAAAACAGCACCAACTGAAAGAGGACAAAAATCTCTACCATTTAGATATAAAATGTGTGTGTAAAGGTTAATTTTTAGTTGAGAAAACATTGCAAGTATCAACAAGACTGAGCTTGCTCAAAGTTAGAGTGAGCGATGACATCACCACTCTAGGGCTCCCATAAGGAATGACTTGGGCGATTTTTGGGCTGAATTTTATGATTTTTGGGGAAACCGCAAGTGCAATCGGTTCGAAAAGACATAGCAACTCGAGTGGGAACAGTTTGGACGACCGTGGAAAGTTTCGTGGCTGTAGCTCGAACGGCCTAGGAGGAGATACAATTTGAAATTTGGCTCAGAAGAAGAAGAAGAAGAAAAAGAATAATAATAAGTTTAAACACAATATCAATATGTTGGCTTTGCAAGCAAGCCAACATAATAAATACGTAGGATAACAATAGTGTGAATGCCTCTGCATTCACACTAATAAATACGTAGGATAACAATAGTGTGAATGCCTCTGCATTCACACTAACTAGAATATGCATTTCCTAGCGGAAAATGCGTGTGAATGCAGAGAGCTGAAAATGAAAGCAGGCTGAAAGTATCTGAAAAAAATCTAAAGTTGAAAGGTGAAGCTGAAAGGTGAAAGTTTCAAAAGTTAAAAAATAAAGATGAAAGGTGAAAGATTTGAAAGTCGGAAGTTTCAAAAGTTGAAAAGTGAAGCTGAAAGGTGAAAGATTTGAAAGCTGAAAGTGTCAAAAGTTGAAAGTGGAGGCCGAAAGGTGAATCATTATAAAGTTGAAAACGTGTAAAGTTGAAAGGAGAAGCATTGTAAAGTTGAAAGTGTCAAAAGTTGAAAGTGGAAGCTAAAGCTGAAACATTTCAAAGTTGAACAGTGTCAAAAGTTGAAAGTGGAAGCTTAAGGTGAAACATTTGAAAGTTGAAAGTGTCAAAGGTTGAAAGTGGAAGCTGAACGGTATAATATTAGTAAGATGAAATTCTGTCTAGCATTTTCCTAACCTAAGATAAAGATATGCCAATTGCGTTGCTATGGTAAAAATTCTGGTTGCTTTGGACAGGTCATTTACATAATAGAATGTTCCCAGTGTCACTCTGAGGGAAATGAATCAACCCCCATGTCTCTAGTATTTCCCTGAGCTGAGTTAGAGATATGCCAATTGGGTTGCTATGATAACTATTATTTTTGCTATGGAAATGTCATTGACATTATCTAATGTTTCCTGTGTCACTATGAGTCAAACAAAACAACCCCCTTGTCTCTATTTTCTAAAGCTGAGCAAGAGATGTGTCAATTTGGTTGCTATGGTAATCAGTATGGTTGCTATGGAGGGGTAAGTGACATTATATAATGTTCCCTGTGTGACTACAAGTCATTTAGACCAACTCCCGTGTCTCTCTCATTTTCCTAAACTGAGATAGAGATGTGTCAATTGGTTGCTATGGTAACCAGTATGGTTGCTATGGAGGGGTCAGTGACATTATATGATGTTCCCTGTGTGACTACAAGTCATTTAGACCAACTCCCGTGTCTCCCTCATTTTCCTAAGCTGAGATAGAGATGTGTCAAATGGGTTGCTATGGTAACCAGTATGGCTGCTATGGAGGGGTCAGTTACCGCAAAGAATGTTCCCAGGGTCACTATTAGTGAAACAAACTTACCCCCATGTCTCTAGCATTTTCCTAAGCTGAGAGAGAGATGTGTCTATTTGGTTGCTATGGTAACCAGTATGGTTGCTATGGAGGGGTAAGTGACTTTATATAATGTTCCCTGTGTGACTACAAGTCATTTAGAACAACTCCCGTGTCTCTCTCATTTTCCTAAGCTGAGATAGAGATGTGCCATTTTTGGTTGCTATGATAACCAGTATGGTTGCTATGGAGGGGTCAGTGACATTATATAATGTTCCCTGTGTGACTACAAGTCAATTAGAACAACTCCTGTGTCTCTGGCATTTTCCTAGGCTGAGATAGAGAAGTGTCAATTTGGTTGCTATGGTAAATAATTTGGTTGCTATGGATGAGTTGGTGACATCATGTTTAATCTACATTCAACTTAGATCAATATAAAACAACTCCCATGTTTCTACGATGTTCCACTTAGAAGATATTTGACATTCAAAAATGATGTTGAAAAGTGGGCGTGGCTTGATGAATTTATGTTAAATCATAAGCAATCATTGGCTGGATTAGTTATATGCATCCTCAATCTTGCTATGACTCTCCATTGTGAACCAATTACAAAAGCACATTTACAATAGGATCATATGGGAATCAAATGCCCCATTGAAATGAATGGGAGCAATGCATTTCTATGGCCCATTGTAAGTCAATGGGAAGGCTAAGCCAATCAAATTTTGTTATTCAAATTAGTTAATCAAGCAGCTGCCTCCAACTGCCACTTTTTGAATCGAGGAGACATTTCTCAGATGTTGACCATGCCTCAAACAAATAAACATTACAGAAGAACCGTAAGACATATCGAGATGATTCTTGCTTTCTGAGAAGCAGAAGGCCTCAATGAAGATTATGATGTAAATTTTTTAACGATATGTGGAGCATTCTAGGAGTTATGGCGAGTTAGAAAAAGCCTAAATTTAAAACTTTCAAGCATTATTTTCTGGGTGAAATGTATTGATCTCAATGGAGCAATTTGCTTCCCTCGTTAAGGTTTAGCCCTCCTAGTTTAAAAACCGTAGGTCATATGAAAGAAACAACTGCATCATTGGAAAGAGGACAAATTTCTCTACTACTTTAATATAAATTTTGTGCATAAAGGTTAAAGCTTAGTTTAGGAGAAAAGAATAGAAGAAGAAGTTTGAGATGTGAAAAGTTAGAGTGGAAGCTAGAGTGGAGCAGAAATAGGTGAAAGTCGAAAATCTTCATTAAACTTAAACTGCGATTAATAAAAATCAATACAAGATATAAAAAAGTTGAAATATACATCTAATAGATGAAAGTGTGTAGATTTATTTAAAATTTGAACGGTTTCTCTAGTGGAAAGTATGCTGAAGTTATAAAGGTTGAAAGAAGTGAAAGTTTAAAGAAAGGTTGAAGAATATCCCCATTCATTTCAATGGGAAGAATAATTTGAATAAAGTTAAATATTATAAAAAGTATAAAAGTTTGTAAAGTGAAACGTAATAGCAACCTAGTCTGAAAAAAGCTGAACGTTTTGATGTTTGAATGGTGTTTCTAGGCCAAAGGATGCTGAAGTAGTAGGCCGGAGAAAAAAGTGGGAATAATAATAATAATAAATACGTAGGATAACAATAGTGTGAATGCCTCTGCATTCACACTAATAACTAGAGAGTGCATTTCCTAGCGGAAAATGCGTGTGAATGCAGAGAGCTGAAAAGGGAATGCTCAAATTGCTGAATTCCCGGGCTGAAGAGTGAAACATTAGAAAGTTTCAAAAGCTGAAGCTGAAACATTGTAAATTTGAAATATGCAAAGTTGAAAGTGGATGCTGAAGGGTGAAAAATTAGAAAGTAGAAAGTGTTAAAAATTAAAAGTGGGAGCTGAAAGGTAAAACATTAGAAAGTTAAAGTGTCAAAAGTTGAAAGTTCAAGCTAAAAGGTGAAACATTATAAAGTTGAAAATGTCAAAAGTTGAAAGCTAAAGCTGAAACATTGTAAAGTTGAAATATGTAAAGTTGAAAGTGGAAGCTGAATGTTAAAATAAAGGAAAGTTGAAAGCGTCAAAAGTTGAAAGTGGAAGCTGAAAGGTGAAACATTGTAAAGTTGAAAATATCAAAAGTTGAAAGCGGAGGCTGAAATGTGAAACATTCTAAAGTTGAAAACGTATAAAGTTGAAAGGTGAAGCATTGTAAAGTTGAAAGTGTCAAAAATAGAAAGTGGAAGCTGAAGGTGAAACTTTTGAAAGTTTAAAGTGTCAAAAGTTTAAAGTGGAAGCTGAAAGGTATAATATAAGTAAGTTGAAATTCTGTCTAGCATTTTCCTAACCTAAGATAAAGATATGGCAATTGCGTTGCTGTGGTAAAAAGTCTGGTCGCTCTGGACAGGTCATTTACATAATAGATTGTTCCCAGTGTCACTATGAGTGAAACAAAACAATCCCCATGTCTCTAGCATTTTCCAAAGCTGAAATAGGGATATGCCAATTTGGTTGCTATGGTCACCAGTATGGTTGCTATGGAGGGGTCAGTGACATTATATAATGTTCCCTGTGTGACTACAAGTCATTTAGACCAACTCCCGTGTCTCTCTCGTCTTCCTAAGCTGAGATAGAGATGTGTCAATTTGGTTGCTATGGAAACCAGTATGGTTGCTATGGAGGGGTCAGTGACATTATATAATGTTCCCTGTGTGACTAAAAGTCATTTAGACCAACTCCCGCGTCTCTCTCATTTTACTAAGCTGAGATAGAGATGTGTCAATTTGGTTGCTATGGTAACCAGTATGGTTGCTATGGAGGGGTCAGTGACATTATATAACGTTCCCTGTGTTACCACAAGTCATTTAGACCAACTCCCGTGTCTCTCTCATTTTCCTAAGCTGAGATAGAGATGTCTCAATTCGGTTGCTATGGTAACCAGTATGGTTGCTATGGAGGGGTCAGTGACATTATATAATGTTCCCTGTGTGACTACAAGTCATTCAGATAAACCCCCGTGTCTCTTATTTTCCTAAGCTGAGATAGAGATGTGTCAATTTGGTTGCTATGGTAACCAGTATGGTTGCTATGGGGGGGTCAGTAACATCATATAATGTTCCTTGAGTGACTACAGGTAAATTACAACAACCCCTGTGTCTCTAGCATTTTCCTAAGCTGAAAAAAGATGTGCCAACTGGGTTGCTATGGTAACCAGTATTGTTGCTATGGAGGGGTCATTGACATCATATAATGTTTCATGTGTCACCATGAGTGAAACAAACCAAACCCTGTGTCCCTAGCATTTTTCTAAGCTGAGATAGAGATATGTCAATTTGGTTGCTATGGTAACCATTTGGTTGCTATGGAGGGTTTAGTTACCTCAGTGATTGTTACCGGGGTCACAATTATTGAAACAAACTCACCCCCATGTCTCTAGCACTTTCCTAAGCTGAGGGAGAGATGTGTCAATTGGGTTGCTATGCTAACCAGTATGGTTGCTATGGAGGGGTCATTGGCATAATATATTGATCCCTGTGTGACTACAAGTAAATTACACCAACCCCCATGTCTCTAGCATTTTCCCAAACTAAGATAGAGATGTGTCAATTTGGTTGCTATGGTAACCAGTATGGTTGCTATGAAGGGGTCAGTGACATAATATAATGTTCCCTGTGTGATTAAAAGTCAATTAAACCAACTCCTGTGTCTCTAGCATTTTCCTAAGCTGAGATAGAAATGTGTCAATTTGGTTGCTATGGTAACCAGTATGGTTGCTATGAAGGGGTCAGTGACATAATATAATGTTCCCTGTGTGATAAAAAGTCAATTAAACCAACTCCTGTGTCTCTAGCATTTTCC
This sequence comes from Danionella cerebrum, assembly GCA_007224835.1. Taxonomy (NCBI): domain Eukaryota; kingdom Metazoa; phylum Chordata; class Actinopteri; order Cypriniformes; family Danionidae; genus Danionella; species Danionella cerebrum. The sequence goes on along the minus strand of SRMA01002465.1, from coordinate 4,400 downwards.
TAAGCTGAGATAGAAATGTGTCAATTGGGTTGCTATGGCAACCAGTATGGCTGCTATGGAGGGGTCTGCTACCTCAATAAATGTTTCCGGGGTTGCTATTAGTGAAACAAACTCACCCCCATGTCTCTAGCATTTTCCTAAGCAGAGATAAAGATGTGTCAATTGGGTTGCTATGGTAACCAGTATGGTTGCTATGGAGGGGTCAGTGACACTATATAGTGTTCCCTGTGTTACTACAAGTCATTTAAACTAACTCCCGTGTCTCTAGCATTTTCCTAAGCTGAGATAGAGATGTGTCAACTGGGTTGCTATGGTAACCAGTATGGTTGCTATGGAGGGTCAGGTACCTCAATGAATGTTCCCGGGGTCGCTATTAGTGAAACAAACTCACCCCCATGTCTCTAGCATTCTCCTAAGCTGAGATAGAGATGTGTCAATTGGGTTGCTATGGTAACCAGCATGGTTGCTATGGAGGGGTCATTGACATTATATAAGGTTCCCTGTTTGACTACAAGTCAATTAGACCAACTCCTGTGTCTCTAGCATTTTCCTGGGCTGAGATAAAGATTATCCGGTTTGGTTGCTATGGTAAATAATCTGGTTGCTATGGGTGAGTTGGTGACATCATGTTGTAATCTACATTCAGCTTAGATCAATATAAAACAACTCCCATGTTTCTCCGATGTTCCACTTAGAAGATATTTGACATTCAAAAATTATGTTGAAAAGTGGGCGTGGCTTGATGATTTAATGTTAAATTATAAGCAATGATTGGCTGGATTAGTTATATGTATCCTTAATGTTGCTATGAATCTCCATTGTGAACCAATTACAAAAGCTCTTTTACAATTAGCTCATATGGGAATCATTTGCCCAATTGAAATGAATGGCAGCAATGCATCTCTATGGTTGTTAAAACTGGGCGTGGCTTGATGAATTTATGTTAAATCATAAGCAATGATTGGCTGGATTAGTTATATGTATACTTAATGTTGCTTTGAATCTCCATTGTGAACCAATTACAAAAGCACTTTTACAATAGGACCTATGGGAATCAATTGCCCCATTGAAATGAATGGCAGCAATGCATCTCTATGGCCCATTGTGAGTGTATGAGAAGGCGAAGCCAATCAAATTTCGTTATTCAAATTAGTTGATTAACAGCTGCCTCCAACTGCCACTTTTGAATCGAGGAGACATTTCTCAGATGTTGACCATGCCTCAAACAAATAAAGATTACAGAAGAACTGTAAGACATATCGAGATGATTCTTTCTTTGTGAGAAGCAGAAGGCCTCAATGAAGATTATGGTGTAATAAATTTTAAGATATGTGGAAAATTCTATTAGTTATGGCGAGTTAGAAAAAGCCTTAATTTTAAACCTTCAAGCATTATTTTCTGGGTGAAATGCATTGATCTTAATGGAGCAATTTGCTTCCCTCGTTAAGGTTTAGCCCTCCTAGTTTAAAAACCGGAGGTCATATGAAAAAAACAACTGCATCTTTGGAAAGAGGACAAATTTCTCTACTACTTTAATATAAATTTTGTGCATAAAGGGTAAAGTTTAGTTTAGGAGAGAGGAATAGATTAAGAAGTTTGAGATGTAAAAAATTAGAGTGGAAGCTAGAGTGGAGCAGAATTAGGTCAAAATCCAAATTCTTCATTAAACTTAAACTGTGATTTATAAAAATTTGTAAAAGATATGAAAAAGCTGAAAACATAGTTTAAAAGCTGAAAATGTGTTGAATTGTTTAAAATTTGAATGATTGCTCTAGCTAAAAGTATGCTGAAGTTATGAAGGCTGAAAAAAAGCTGAAGATTGAAAGAGATTTGAAGTGTTTCCCATTCATTTCAATGGGAAAATAATTTTTAAATAAAGTTAAGTTTATTAAAAAGTATAAAAGTTTGAAAAGTGACACGTAATAGCAACATAGTCCAAAAGAAGCTGAACATTTTGACGTTTGAATGGTGTATCTAGCTAAAAGTATGCGGGAGGAGTTAGCGACAGAAATTTGGGAGAATAATAATAATAACTAGAATATGCATTTCCTAGCGGAAAATGCGTGTGAATGCAGAGAGCTGAAAATGAAAGCAGGCTGAAACTATCGGAAAAAAATCTAAAGTTGAAAGGTGAAGCTGAAAGGTAAAAGATTTGAAAGTTGAAAGTTTCAAAAGTTGAAAAGTGAAGCTGAAAGGTGAAAGATTTGTAAGTTGAAAGTGTCAAAAGTAGAAAGTGGAAGCTAAAGGTGAAACATTTGAAAGTTGAAAGTGTCAAAAGTTGAAAGTGGAAGCTAAAGGTGAAACATTTGAAAGTTGAAAGTGTCAAAAGTTGAAAGTGGAAGCTAAAAGTGAAACATTTGAAAGTTGAAAGTGTCAAAAGTTGAAAGTGGAAGCTGAACGGTATAATATTAGTAAGTTGAAATTCTGTCTAGCATTTTCCTAACCTAAAATAAAAATATGCCAATTGCGTTGCTATGGTAAAAAGTCTGGTTGCTCTGGACAGGTCATTTACATAATAGAATGTTCCCAGTGTCACTCTCAGGGAAATGAATCAACCCCCATGTCTCTAGCATTTTCCAAAGCTGATATAGAGCTATGCCACTTTGGTTGCTATGGTAACCAGTATGGTTGCTATGGAGGGGTCATTGACATTATATATTGATCTCTCTGTGACTACAAGTAAATTACACCAAACCCCATGTCTTTAGCATTTTCCTAAGCTGAGATAGAGATGTGTCAATTTGGTTGCCATGGTAACCAGTATGGTTGCTATGGAGGGGTCAGTGACATTACATAATGTTCCCTATGTGACTACAAGTCATTTAGACCAACTCTCGTGTCTCTCTCATTTTCCTGAGCTAAGATAGAGATGTGCCGATTTGGTTGCTATGGTAACCAGTATGGTTGCTATGGAGGGGTCAGTGATATTATATAATGTTCCCTGTGTGACTACAAGTCATTTAGACCAGCTCCAGTGTCTCTTTCATTTTCCTAGGCTGAGATAGAGATGTGTCTTTGGTTGCTATGGTAACCAGTATGGTTGCTATGGAGGGGTCAGTGACATTATATAATGTTCCCTGTGTGACTACAAGTCATTTAGACCAACTCCTGTGTCTCTCTCATTTTCCTACGCTGAGATAGAGATGTGTCAATTTGGTTGCTATGGTAACCAGTATGGTTGCTATGGAGGGGTCAGTGACATTATATAATGTTCCCTGTGTGACTACAAGTCATTTAGACCAACTCCCGTGTCTCTCTCATTTTCCTAAGCTGAGATAGAGATGTGTCTATTTGGTTGCTATGGTAACCAGTATGGGTGCTATGGAGGGGTAAGTAACATTATATAATGTTCCCTGTGTGACTACGAGTCATTTAGACCAACTCCTGTGTCTCTCTCATTTTCCTAAGCTGAGATAGAGATGTGTCAATTTGGTTGCTATGGTAACCAATATGGTTGCTATGGAGGGGTCAGTGACATTATTTAATGTTCCCTGTGTGACTTTAAGTCATTCAGACCAACTCCTGTGTCTCTCTCATTTTCCAAAGTTGAGATAGAGATGTGTCAATTTGGTTGCTATGGTAACCAGTATGGTTGCTATGGAGGGGTCAGTGACATTATATAATGTTCCTGTGTGACTACAAGTCATTTAGACCAACTCCCGTGTCTCTCTCATTTTCCTAAGCTGAAATAGAGATGTCAATTTGGTTGCTATGGTAACCAGTATGGTTGCTATGGAGGGGTCAGTGACATTATGTAATGTTCCGTGTGTGACTAATAGTCATTTAGACCAACTCCCGTGTCTCTCACATTTTCCTAAGCTGAGATAGAGATGTGTCAATTGGGTTGCTATGGTAACCAGTATGGTTGCTATGGAGGGGTCATTGACATTTTATAATGTTCCCTGTGTTACTACAAGTCATTTAGACCAACTCCCATGTCTCTCTCATTTTCCAAAGCAGAGATAGAGATGTCTCAATTCAGTTGCTATGGTAACCAGTATGGTTGCTATGGAGGGGTCAGTGACATTATATAGTGTTCCCTGTGTTACTACAAGTCATTTAGACCAACTCCCGTGTCTCTAGCATTTTCCTAAGCTGAGATAGAGATGTGTCAATTTGGTTGCTATGGTAACCAGTATGGTTACTATGGAGGGGTAAGTGACATTATATAATGTTCCCTGTGTGACTACAAGTCATTTAGACCAACTCCGTGTCTCTAGCATTTTCCTAAGCTGAGATAGAGATGTGTCAATTTGGTTGCTATGGTAACCAGTATGGTTGCTATGGAGGGGTAAGTGACATTATATAATGTTCCCTGTGTGACTTCAAGTCATTTAGACCAACTCCTGTGTCTCTGTCGTTTTCCAAAGCTGAGATAAAGATGTGTCAACTGGGTTGCT
>SRMA01002464.1:0-21377 GCA_007224835.1 Danionella cerebrum | reverse complement strand
TTTACGACGCTTCTCCTCCTAGCCCGTTCGAGCTACAGCCACGAAACTTTCCACGGTCGTCCAAGCTGTTCCCACTCGAGTTGCTATGTCTTTTCAAACCGATTTGACCAGCGGTTTCCGTAAAAATCGCGAATTTCGGCCCAAAAATCGCCCAAGTCATTCCCTATGGGAGCCCTAGAGTGGTGATGTCATCGCTCACTCTAACTTGGAGCAAGCTCAGTCTTGTTGCTACTTGCACTGTTTTCTCAACTAAAAATTAACCTTTACACACACATTTTATACCTAAAATGTAGAGATTTTTGTCCTCTTTCAGTTGGTGCTGTTTTCATTTTTTAAAAAACACACGGTTTTTACTCCAGGTGGCCTAAACCACAAGGAGTGCACATAATTGCTCCATTCACCTCCATTCAAAAAATCTGGTGGATTCTGTTCAAAATCTCAATCGCAGGCTATTTATAACTCGCCATAAATCATTCAAACTTTATCACCGCTTCACAAAACTTACACCATTCTCTTCCTTAAAATCTTGTGATTCTAACAGTAAAGGAAATATTTTAATGTGTCTTGTCCTTCTTTCGTAATCCTTATTTGTTTGGAGGTATGGATTTCTCAGAAATGAGCAGTTGCACAGAATCAAATGAAGGCTTTTTCTAGCTCGCCATAATTTTTTTATTTCTAATCAAACCTTCACAAAATTTACAGCATTCTCTTCGTTAGGGTCTTCTGCTTCTGACAAAGAAAGAATCATTTGGATATGTCTTACGGTTCTCCTATAATCTTTATTTGTTTGAGGCATGAAAATTGGATTTTCTCCAGCAGATTTGCCATCATTTGAAAATCTGACAGTTGACACTGGCAGTTTCAACAGCTGGCCCTTTGCAGCAGCTGCACTTGATTTCAAATAAGTAGGTCAAAGGTGTCTCATTGACTTTCAATGGCCCATTGAAATGAATGGAGCATGAACCCCATAGATCCTAATGTAAAGAGCTTCTGTAATTGATTGACACTGGAAAGTCATACAAGCATTAAGGAAGCAAATTACTTATCCAGCCCATCATTGCTTGTGATTTAACATAAAATAATTAAGCCACACCCACTTTTTGACATAACTTTCAATGTCAAATATCTTCTGAACCGAACACAGTAGAGACATGGGGGTTGCTTTATATTATTCTAAATGGAAAGTAGATTACAACATGATGTCACTGACTCCTCCATAGCAACCAGACTGGTTACCATAGCAACCAATATGGCATGTCTATCTCAGCTTAGGAAAATCATAGAGAGATGGGGGTTGCTGTATTTTACCCGTATAGACATGGGGAGCAATATATTAGGTCAGCGACCCCTCCATAGCAACCAAACTGGTTACCATAGCAACCAATATGGCGCAGCTCTATCTCAGCTTTGGAAAGTCATAGAGACATGGGGGTTGATGTATTGACATGGGGAACAATGTGTTAGGGTCACTGACCCCTCCATAGCAACCAGACTGGTTACCATAGCAACCAATTTGCATGTACCTATCTCAGCTCAGGAAAATCATAGAGACATGGGGGTTGCTGTAATTTACTCGTATGCATATGGGGAACAATATATTAGGTCAGCGACCCCTCCATAGCAACCACACTGTTACCATAGCAACTAATATGGCGTATCTCTATCTCAGCTTACGAAAGTCATAGAGACATGGGGGTTGGTGTATTTTACTCGTGTTGACATGGGGAACAATATGTTAGGTCACTGACCCCTCCATAACAACCAGACTGGTTACCATAGCAACCACTTTTGCATGTACCTATCTCAGCTTATGAGAATCATAGAGACATGAGAGTTGGATTATGTTATTGTTGCTGAATTGACAACATTTAAAAAAAAAGGTATTAACGGTACCAACGCAAGCCAACATCGAAGTTTGCGTGCAAACTTTAAAATCTAGTTATGTTGGCTTGCTTGCAAAGCCAACATATTGTTATTGTGTTTAAACTTATTATGTTGGCTTGCTTGCAAAGCCAACATATTGTTATTGCACCTAAACTTATTATTCTTCTTCTTCTTATTCTTCTTCTTCTTCTCTTTTCTTCTGACAAAAATTCTCAACACTACTCCTCCTAGCCCGTTCGAGCTACAGCCACGAAACTTTCAACACACCTCAAAGCTGTTATGTAGTTTGTTGCTATATCTCTTCGGACCGATTTGATCAGCGGTTTCCGTAAAAATCGCGAATTTCGGCCCAAAAATCGCCCAAGTCATTCCCTATGGGAGCCCTAGAGTGGTGATGTCATCGCTCACTCTAACTTTGAGCAAGCTCAGTCTTGTTGCTACTTGCACTGTTTTCTCAACTAAAAATTAACCTTTACACACACATTTTATATCTAAATGGTAGAGATTTTTGTCCTCTTTCAGTTGGTGCTGTTTTCATTTTTAAAAAACACACGGTTTTTACTCCAGGTGGCCTAAACCACAAGGAGTGCACATAATTGCTCCATTCACCTCCATTCAAAAATTCTGGTGGATTCTGTTTAAAATCTCAATCGCAGGCTATTTTTAACTCGCCATAACTCATTCACACTTTATCACAGCTTCACAAAATTTACACCATTCTCTTCCTTAAAATCTTGGGATTCTAACAGTAAAAGAAATATTTCAATACCTCTGTTCATTCTTTCGTAATGTTTATTTGTTTGAGGGTATGGATTTCTCTAAAATGAGCAGTTACACAGAATCAAATGAAAGCTATTTGTAGCTCGCCATAATTTTTTTATTTCTAATCACACCTTCACAAAAATTACAGCATTCTCTTCGTTAGGGTCTTCTGCTTCTTACAAAGAAAGAATCATTTCGATATGTCTTACGGTTCCTCTATAATCTTTATTTGTTTGAGGCATGGAAATCGGATTTTCTCCAGCAGATTTGCCATCGTTTGAAAATCTGACAGTTGAGTCAGCTGACTCGTTTGAAATTCTGGCAGTTGATAACTCCAGGTGCAAGCTGATTTCAAATAAGTAGGTCAAAGGTGTCTCATTGACTTTCAATGGCTCATTGAAATGAATGGTGCATGAACCCCATAGATCCTAATGTAAAAGAGCTTCTGTAATTGATTGACACTGGAAAGTCATACAAGCATTAAGGAAGCAAATTACTTATCCAGCCTATCATTGCTTGTGAATTAACATAAATTAATTAAGCCACACCCACTTTTTGACATAACTTTCAATGTCAAATATCTTCTAAAAGGAACATAGTAGAGACATGGGGGTTGCTTTATATTAGTCTAAATGGAAAGTAGATTACAACATGATGTCACTAACGCCTCCATAGCAACCAAATTGTTTATCATAGCAACTATATTGCCACATCTCTATCTTAGCTTAGGAAAATGCTAGAGACTTGGGGGCTGGTAAGCTTCACCCATACTGACAGCCGAAACATTATATTATGTTAATGACACCTCTATAGCAACCAGACCGGTTACCATAGCAACCAATATGGCATGTCTCTATCTCAGCTCAGGAAAATCATAGAGAGATGGAGGTTGCTGTATTTTACCCGTATAGATATTGGGAGCAATATATTAGGTCAGCGACCCCTCCATAGCAACCAAACTGGTTACCATAGCAACCAATATGGCGCAGCTCTATCTCAGCTTTGGAAAGTCATAGAGACATGGGGGCTGATGCATTGACATGGGGAACAATGTGTTAGGTCACTGACCCCTCCATAGCAACCAGACTGGTTACCATAGCAACCAATTTTGCATGTACCTATCTCAGCCCAGGAAAATCATAGAGACATGGGGGTTGCTGTAATTTACTCGTATTCATATGGGGAACAATATATTAGGTCAGCGACCCCTCCATAGCAACCACACTGTTACCATAGCAACCAATATGGCGTATCTCTATCTCAGCTTACGAAAGTCATAGAGACATGGGGGTTGGTGTATTTTACTCGTGTTGACATGAGGAACAATATGTTAGGTCACTTACCCCTCCATAGCAACCAGACTGGTTACTATAGCAACCAATTTTGCATGTACCTATCTCAGCTTATGAGAATCATAGAGACATGAGGGTTGGATTATGTTATTGTTGCGGAATTGACAACATTTTAAAAAAAAGGTATTAACGGTACCAACGCAAGCCAACATCGAAGTTTGCGTGCAAACTTTAAAATCTAGTTATTATGTTGGCTTGCAGAGCCAACATATTGTTATCTCTCTTAAACTTATTATTATTCTTCTTCTCTTTTCCTACGTCAAAAATTTACAACGCTTCTCCTCCTAGCCCGTTCGAGCTACAGCCACGAAACTTTCCACGGTCGTCCAAGCTGTTCCCACTCGAGTTGCTATGTCTTTTCGGACCGATTTGACCAGCGGTTTCCGTAAAAATCGCGAATTTCGGCCCAAAAATCGCCCAAGTCATTCCCTATGGGGCCCCTAGAGTGGTGATGTCATCGCTCACTCTAACTTTGAGCAAGTTCAGTCTTGTTACTACTTGCACTGTTTTCTCAACTAAAAATTAACCTTTACACACACATTTTATACCTAAATGGTAGAGATTTTTGTCCTCTTTCAGTTGGTGCTGTTTTCATTTTTAAAAAACACACGGTTTTACTCCAGGTGGCCTAAACCACAAGGAGTGCACATAATTGCTCCATTCACCTCCATTCAAAAATTCTGGTGGATTCTGTTTAAAATCTCAATCGCAGGCTATTTTTAACTCGCCATAAATCATTCAAACTTTATCACAGCTTCACAAAATTTACACCATTCTCTTCCTTAAAATCTTGGGATTCTAACAGTAAAAGAAATATTTCAATACCTCTGGTCATTCTTTTGTAATCCTTATGTGTTTGAGGGTATGGATTTCTCTGAAATGAGCAGTTGCACAGAATCAAATGAAGGCTATTTGTAGCTCGCCATAACTTTTTTATTTCTAATCACACCTTCACAAAAATTACAGCATTCTCTTCGTTAGGGTCTTCTGCTTCTGACAAAGAAAGAATCATTTCGATATGTCTTACGGTTCTTCTATAATCTTTATTTGTTTGAGGCATGGAAATCGGATTTTCTCCAGCAGATTTGCCATCGTTTGAAAATCTGACAGTTGAGTCAGCTGACTCGTTTGAAAATCTGGCAGTTGATAACTCCAGGTGCAAGCTGATTTCAAATAAGTAGGTCAAAGGTGTCTCATTGACTTTCAATGGCCCATTGAAATGAATGGAGCATGAACCCCATAGATCCCAATGTAAAAGAGCTTCTGTAATTGATTGACACTGGAAAGTCATACAAGCATTAAGGAAGCAAATTACTTATCCAGCCCATCATTGTTTGTGAATTAACATAAATTAATTAAGCCACACCCACTTTTTGACATAACTTTCAATGTCAAATATATTCTAAACGGAACACAGTAGAGACATGGGGGTTGCTTTATATTATTCTAAATGAAAAGTAGATTACAACATGATGTCACTAACTCCTCCATAGCAACCCAATTGTTTACTATAGCAACTATATAGCCACATCTCTATCTTAGCTTAGGAAAATGCTAGAGACTTGGGGGCTGGTAAGCTTCACCCATACTGACAGCTGAAACATATTATGTTAATGACACCTCTATAGCAACCAGACTGGTTACCATAGCAACCAATATGGCATGTCTCTATCTCAGCTTAGGAAAATCATAGAGAGATGGGGGTTGCTGTATTTTACCCGTATAGATATGGGGAGCAATGTATTAGGTCAGCTACCCCTCCATAGCAACCAAACTGGTTACCATAGCAACCAATATGGCGCAGCTCTATCTCAGCTTTAGAAAGTCATAGAGACATGGGGGTTGATGTATTGACATGGGGAACAATGTGTTAGGTCACTGACCCCTCCATAGCAACCAGACTGGTTACCATAGCAACCAATTTAGCATGTACCTATCTCAGCTCAGGAAAATCATAGAGACATGGGGTTGCTGTAATTTACTTGTATTCATATGGGGAACAATATATTAGGTCAGCGACCCCTCCATAGCAACAACACTGTTACCATAGCAACCAATATGGCGTATCTCTATCTCAGCTTACGAAAGTCATAGAGACATGGGGGTTGGTGTATTTTACTCGTGTTGACATGGGGAACAATATGTTAGGTCACTGACCCCTCCATAGCAACCAGACTGGTTACCATAGCAACCAATTTTGCATGTACCTTTCTCAGCTTATGAGAATCATAGAGACATGAGGGTTGGATTATGTTATTATTGCGGAATTGACAACATTTAAAAAAATAGGTATTAACGGTACCAACGCAAGCCAACATCGAAGTTTGCGGGCAAACTTTAAAATCTAGTTATTATTCTTCTTCTTCTTCTTCTCTTTTCCTACGTCAAAATTTTACAGAGCTTCTCCTCCTAGCCCGTTCGAGCTACAGCCACGAAACTTTCCACGGTCGTCCAAGCTGTTCCCACTCGAGTTGCTATGTCTTTTCGAACCGATTTGACCAGCGGTTTCCGTAAAAATCGCGAATTTCGGCCCAAAAATCACCCAAGTCATTCCCTAGGGGAGCCCTAGAGTGGTGATGTCATCGCTCACTCTAACTTTGAGCAAGCTCAGTCTTGTTGCTACTTGCACTGTTTTCTCAACTAAAAATTAACCTTTACACACACATTTTATATCTAAATGGTAGAGATTTTTGTCCTCTTTCAGTTGGTGCTGTTTTCATTTTTAAATAACACACGGTTTTTACTCCAGGTGGCCTAAACCACAAGGAGTGCACATAATTGCTCCATTCACCTCCATTCAAAAATTCTGGTGGATTCTGTTTAAAATCTCAATCGCAGGCTATTTTTAACTCGCCATAAATCATTCACACTTTATCACAGCTTCACAAAATTTACACCATTCTCTTCCTTAAAATCTTGGGATTCTAATAGTAAAAGAAATATTTCAATACCTCTGTTCATTCTTTCGTAATGTTTATTTGTTTGAGGGTATGGATTTCTCTAAAATGAGCAGTTGCACAGAATCTAATGAAGGCTATTTGTAGCTCGCCATAATTTTTTTATTTCTAATCACACCTTCACAAAAATTACAGCATTCTCTTCGTTAGGGTCTTCTGCTTCTGACAAAGAAAGAATCATTTCGATATGTCTTATGGTTCTTCTATTATCTTTATTTGTTTGAGGCATGAAAATCGGATTTTCTCCAGCAGATTTGCCATCATTTCAAAATCTGACAGTTGAAACTGGCAGTTTCAACAGCTGGCCCTTTGCAGCAGCTGCACTTGATTACTAATAAGTAGGTCAAAGGTGTCTCATAGACTTTCAATGGCCCATTGAAATGAATGGAGCATGAATCCCATAGATCCTGTTGTGAAAGAGCTTCTGTAATTGATTGACACTGGAAAGTCATGCCAGCATTAAGGAAGCAAATCACTTATCCAGCCAATCATTCCTTGTGATTTAACATAAAATAATTAAGCCACACCCACTTTTTTTACAAAACTATCGATGTCAAATATCTTCTGAACGGAACACAGTATAGACATGGGGGTTGCTTTATATTATTCTAAATGGAAAGTAGATTACAACATGATGTCACTGACACCTCCATAGCAACCAGACTGGTTACCATAGCAACCAATATGGCATGTCTCTATCTCAGCTTAGGAAAGTCATAGAGAGATGGGGGTTGCTGTATTTTACCCGTATAGATATGGGGAGCAATATATTAGGTCAGCGACCCCTCCATAGCAACCACACTGGTTACCATAGCAACCAATATGGCGCAGCTCTATCTCAGCTTAGGAAAGTCATAGAGACATGGGGGTTGATGTATTGACATGGGGAACAATGTGTTAGGTCACGGACCCTCCATAGCAACCAGACTGGTTACCATAGCAACCAATTTTGCAAGTACCTATCTCAGCTCAGGAAAATCATAGAGACATGGGGGTTGATGTATTTTACTCGTATTGACATGGGGAACAATATGTTAGGTCACTGACCCCTCCATAGCAACCAGACTGGTTACCATAGCAACCAATTTTGCATGTACCTATCTCAGCTTATGAGAATCATAGAGACATGGGGGTTGGATTATGTTATTGTTGCGGAATTGACAACATTTTAAAAAATAGGTATTAACGGTACCAACGCAAGCCAACATCGAAGTTTGCGTGCAAACTTTAAAATCTCGTTCTTCTTCTTCTCTTTTCTTCTGACAAAAATTCTCAACACTACTCCTCCTAGCCCGTTCGAGCTACAGCCACGAAACTTTCAACACACCTCAAAGCTGTTATGTAGTTTGTTGCTATATCTCTTCGGACCGATTTGATCAGCGGTTTTCGTAAAAATCGCGAATTTCGCCCCAAAAATCGCCCAAGTCATTCCCTATGGGGGCCCTAGAGTGGTGATGTCATCGCTCACTCTAACTTTGAGCAAGTTCTGTCTTGTTGCTACTTGCACTGTTTTCTCAACTAAAAATTAACCTTTACACACACATTTTATACCTAAAATGTAGAGATTTTTGTCCTCTTTCAGTTGGTGCTGTTTTCATTTTTTAAAAACACACGGTTTTTACTCCAGGTGGCCTAAACCACAAGGAGTGCACATAATTGCTCCATTCACCTCCATTCAAAAATTCTGGTGGACTCTGTTTAAAATCTCAATCGCAGGCTATTTTAACTCGCCATAAATCATTCACACTTTATCACAGCTTCACAAAATTTACACCATTCTCTTCCTTAAAATCTTGGGATTCTAACAGTAAAAGAAATATTTCTATAACTCTGGTCATTCTTTCGTAATCCTTATTTGTTTGAGGGTATGGATTTCTCTGAAATGAGCAGTTGCACAGAATCAAATGAAGGCTATTTGTAGCTCGCCATAATTTTTTTATTTCTAATCACACCTTCACAAAAATTACAGCATTCTCTTCGTTAGGGTCTTCTGCTTCTTACAAAGAAAGAATCATTTCGATATGTCTTACGGTTCTTCTATAATCTTTATTTGTTTGAGGCATGGAAATCGGATTTTCTCCAGCAGATTTGCCATCATTTGAAAATCTGACAGTTGAATTTCCAGCTGCAGCTGACTCGTTTGAAAATCTGACAGTTGAACTCAGCAGGTGCAGCTGATTTCAAATAAGTAGGTCAAAGGTGTCTCATTGACTTTCAATGGCCCATTGAAATGAATGGAGCATGAACCCCATAGATCCTAATGTAAAAGAGCTTCTGTAATTGATTGACACTGGAAAGTCATACGAGCATTAAGGAAGCAAATTACTTATCCAGCCCATCATTGCTTGTGAATTAACATAAATTAATTAAGCCACACCCACTTTTTGACATAACTTTCAATGTCAAATATCTTCTAAACGGAACACAGTAGAGACATGGGGGTTGCTTTATATTATTCTAAATGGAAAGTAGATTACAACATGATGTCACTGACTCCTCCATAGCAACCAGACTGGTTACCATAGCAACCAATATGCCATGTCTCGATCTCAGCTTAGGAAAATCATAGAGACGTGGGGGTTGCTGTATTTTACTCGTATTGACATGGGGAACAATATGTTAGGTCACTGACCCCTCCATAGCAACCAGACAGGTTACCATAGCAACCAATATGGCACATCTCTATCTCAGATTAAGAAAGTCATAGAGACATGGGGGTTGCTGTATTTTACCCGTATTGATATGGGGGACAATATGTTAGGTCAGCGACCTCTCCATAGCAACCAGACCGGTTACCATAGCAACCAATATGGCGCATTTCTATCTCAGCTTAGGAATGTCATAGAGACATGGGGTTTGGAATATGTTATTGTTGCGGGATTGACAACTTAAAAAATAGGTATTAACGGCAACAACGCAAGCCAACATCGAAGTTTGCGTGCAAACTTTAAAATCTAGTTATTCTTCTCTTTTTAGGGGCCAAGCAGCAAAGCTGCGAAGGCACCTATTGTGTTTGTTCCGTTTCTTCCTATTATTATTATTCCTCCTTCTTCTTCTTCTTCTTCTTCCGTAATGAAGTCAATGGGAGCCTTATGAACCGTTTGCGGGAAAGTTATGAAATTTGGCCCACTTACTGCCAAGCCTCTGACCTATAAGCTGACCAAATTTGAAGTCTCCAAACCGAACCGTCTAGCGCCACCAATAGGCCAAAGTTTTACCCACGTTTATGCTAATAACTTTTGAACCGTAAGTCATATAAACAAAATTCCACTTCCCACTGATTCCTTGGCTCAAGACGAATCGACCTGGCCCTATGACGTCATTTTGAATTTTATGAAAAACCTACTTTTGCTAACTCCTCCGTGGCCGTTTGTCCAAACTTCACGAAATTCGCTCCACATCATCGAGTGACTATGCCGAACAAAAGTTATTTCTTGGATTTTTGAATAGTCAAACCGTTATCGAATTATTAGCGAATGATTCTTACGCAAAACTCGCAAAAATGATTGTAAGGGGATAACTTCGCAACGCTTTAGCCTATATACACCAAACTTTGTCTATGTTGTAAAACCTATGATCTAAGGCTGCATGCAGTGTTTCGTCGCTCTGCCCCCTAGTGGTCCGGAGATATAAATAAATTGGCATTTTGGCCTGTATTTCCCAAAACGTTTGTCCAAAATTCATAAAATTGGTATCAGCGCATTTAGAGCATCAAGCCGAGTCGAACCATGTCCATTTTTACTGTGTCGGCCATTTTGGGCGTCGGCCATTTTGAATTATGCCCAAAAATGCGGTATTTTAAACATATTTTACTTTGAAATTCTGAAAGTTGTTGTGCATGTTTGACACCATGCCCTGAAGGGACTCAACAAATTTTACGCCAGGGCCACCTTGTGGTCAAAAGATATAAACGATTTTAGAAAAATGCTAATAACTTTTGCTAGCTTTAGCATATTGTCAAAAATCTCATCCAGTTTTGTTCCTTAGGTTGAGCTGAGAACATAGATATAAAATTTACCATCATTTATTGAACTTGCTGTCTTCCATGTTGAATTGACTGAAAACCTTACTTTTTCTAACTCCACCCAGACCGTTTGTCCGATTCTCAGTAAATTTGAATCGGAACATCCTTAGACCTTGCTGGTAAAAAGTTATTCGTAGCGTGTTGATTGCTTTTACCGTTTTCGATAAGAGCCATGACGATTGTGTTGCCGTCTAGTCAAGTGGTTTCCGAAGCTCTATCTCTGCAATTGTTTGCCATATTGACACCAAATTTGTTATGAGTCATCAGTACTAAAGACTGACCCCAGAACAAACGTTACTAAGAGCGCCACCTAATGGTCAAAATTCATAAATTTTTAGATAGCGCTCAATTCAACTTGTTTTTTTGCTACTCTGCCTTGAGGTGATTTCATATGTTTTTGGTTTACATTTTGATGGTACTTATACTCACGTTTTGCCTACCGGATGCTTGGCCCCGCATTACTGCTTGCAGTTATATTCCTATTATTAGTGTGAATGCAGAGGCATTCACACTATTGTTATCCTACGTATTTATTAGTGTGAATGCAGAGGCATTCACACTATTGTTATCCTACGTATTTATTATTATGAGTGTGAATGCAGAGGCATTCACACTATTGTTATCCTACGTATTTATTATTATTATTTTTATTATTATTATTATTATTCCCGGTCGCTAACTACTCCCGCATACTTTGGCCTAGAAACACCATTCAAACGTCAAAATGTTCAGCTTATTCAGGACATGTATGCTATTACGTGTCACTTTTCAAACTTTTATACTTTTTATAAAATTTAACTTTATTTAAAATATTTTTACCATTGAAATGAATGGGAAACACTTCAAATCTCTTTAAATCTTCAGCTTTTTTTCAACCTTCATATCTTCAGCATACTTTAAGCTAGAGCAATCATTCAAATTTTAAACAATTCAGCACATTTACAGCTTTTAAAATATGTTTTCAGCTTTTTCATATCTTTTACAGATTTTTATAAATCACAGTTTAAGTTTAATAAAGATTTTGGATTTTGACCTAATTCTGCTCCACTCTAGCTTCCACTCTAATTTTTCACATCTCAAACTTCTTCATTAATTCCTCTCTCCTAAACTAAACTTTACCCTTTATGCACAAAATTTATTTTAAAGTAGTAGAGAAATTTGTCCTCTTTCCAAAGATGCAGTTGTTTCTTTCATATGACCTACGGTTTTTAAACTAGGAAGGCTAAACCTTAACGAGGGAATCAAATTGCTCCATTAAGATCAATGCATTTCACCCAGAAAATAATGCTTGAAGGTTTTAAATTAAGGCTTTTTCTAACTCGCCATAACTAATAGAATTTTCCACATATCTTAAATTTTTTTACACCATAATCTTCATTGAGGCCTTCTGCTTCTCACAAAGAAAGAATCATCTCGATATGTCTTACGGTTCTTTTGTAATGTTTATTTGTTTGAGGCATGGTCAACATCTGAGAAATGTCTCCTCGATTCAAAAAGTGGCAGTTGGAGGCAGCTGTTAATCAACTAATTTGAATAACGAAATTTGATTGGCTTAGCCTTCTCATAGACTTAGAATGGGCCATAGAGATGCATTGCTGCCATTCATTTCAATGGGGCAATTGATTCCCATATGATCCTATTATAAAATAGCTTTTGTAATTGGTTCACAATGGAGAGTCATAGCAACATTAAGGATGCATATAACTAATCCAGCCAATCATTGCTTATGATTTAACATTAATTCAACAAGCCACGCCCACTTTTCAACATCATTTTTGAATGTCAAATATCTTCTAATTGGAACATCGTAGAAACATGGGAGTTGTTTTATATTGATCTAAGTTGAATGTAGATTACAACATGATGTCAACAACTCATCCATAGCAACCAGATTAATTTCCATAGCAACCCAATTGACAAATCTTTATCTCAGCCCAGGAAAATGCTAGAGACACAGGAGTTGGTCTAATTGACTTATAGTCACACAGGTAACATTATATAATGTCAATGACCCCTCCATAGCAACCATAATGGTAACCATAGCAACCTGATTGACACATATCTATCTCAGCTTAGGAAAATGCTAGAGACATGGGGGTGAGTTTGTTTCACTAATAGCGACCCCGGGAACATTCATTGAGGTACCTGACCCTCCATAGCAACCATACTGGTTACCATAGCAACCCAGTTGACACATCTCTATCTCAGCTTTGGAAAACGACAGAGACACAGGAGTTGGTCTAAATGACTTGTAGTCACACAGGAAACATCATATAATGTCACTGACCCCTCCATAGCAACCATACTGGTTACCATAGCAACCAAATTGACACATCTCTATCTCAGTTTAGGAAAATGAGAGAGACACGGGAGTTGGTCTAAATGACTTGTAGTCACACAGAGAACATTATATAATGTCACTTACCCCTCCATAGCAACCATACTGGTTACCATAGCAACCAAATTGACACATCTCTATCTCAGCTTAGGAAAAAGCTAGAGACACGGGAGTTGGTCTAAATGACTTGTAGTAACACAGGGAACACTATATAAAGTCACTGACCCCTCCATAGCAACCATACTGGTTACCATAGCAACAAAATTGACACATCTCCATCTCAGCTTAGGAAAATAAGAGAGATACGGGAGTTTATCTAAATGACTTGTAGTCACACAGGGAACATTATACAATGTCACTGACTCCTCCATAGCAACCATACTAGTTACCATAGCAACCAAAATGACACATCTCTATCTCAGCTTAGTAAAAAGAAAGAGACACGGGAGTGGGTCTAAATGACTTGTAGTCACACAGGGAACATTTTATAATGTCACTGACTCCTCCATAGCAACCATACTGGTTACCATAGCAACCAAAATGACACATCTCTATCTCAGCTTAGAAAATGCCAGAGACACAGGAGTTGGTCTAATTGACTTGTAGTCACACAGGGAACATTATATAATGTCAATGACCCCTCCATGGCAACCATAATGGTTACCATAGCAACCTGATTGACACATCTTTATCTCAGCTTAGGAAAATGCTAGAGACATGGGGGTGAGTTTGTTTCACTAATAGCGACCCCGGGAACATTCATTGAGGTACCTGACCCTCCATAGCAACCATACTGGTTACCATAGCAACCCAGTTAACACATCTCTATCTCAGCTTAGGAAAACGACAGAGACACAGGAGTAAGTCTAAATGACTTGTAGTCACACAGGGAACATCATATAATGTCACTGACCCCTCCGTAGCAACCATACTGATTACCATAGCAACCAAATTGACACATCTCTATCTGAGTTTAGGAAAATGCTAGAGACACGGGAGTTGGTCTAAATGACTCGTAGTAACACAGGGAACACTATATAATGTCACTGACCCCTCCATAGCAACCATACTGGTTACCATAGCAACTGAATTGAGACATCTCTATTTCTGCTTTGGAAAATGAGAGAGACATGGGAGTTGGTCTGAATGACTTGAAGTCACACAGGGAACATTATATAATGTCACTGACCCCTCCATAGCAACCATACTGGTTACCATAGCAACCAAATGACACATCTCTATCTCAGCTTTGGAAAACGACAGAGACACAGGAGTTGGTCTAAATGACTTGTAGTCACACAGGGAACATTATATAATGTCACTGACCCCTCCATAGCAACCATACTGGTTACCATAGCAACCAAATTGACAGATCTCTATCTCAGCTTAGGAAAATGAGAGAGACACGGGAGTTGGTCTAAATGACTTGTAGTCACACAGGAACATTATATAATGTCACTGACCCCTCCATAGCAACCATACTGGTCACCATAGCAACCATATTGGCATATCCCTATATCAGCTTTGGAAAATGCTAGTGACATTGGGGTTGTTTTGTTTCACTCATAGTGACACTGGGAACAATCTATTATGTAAATGACCTGTTCAGAGCGACCAGACTTTTTACCACAGCAACGTAATTGCCATATCTTTATCTTAGGTTAGGAAAATGCTAGACAGAATTTCAACTTACTTATATTATACCTTTTAGCTTCCACTTTCATCTTTTGCCACTTTCAACTTTCAAAAGTTTCACCTTCAGCTTCCACTTTCTATTTTAGACACTTTCAACTTTACAATGCTTCACCTTTCAACTTTATACGTTTTCAACTTTAGAATGTTTTACCTTCAGCCTCCACTTTCAACTTTTGATATTTTCAACTTTACAATATTTCACCCTTCAGCTTCCACTTTCAACTTTTGACACTTTCAACTTTTGACACTTTCAACTTTTGACACTTTCAACTTTCTAATATTTTAACATTCAGCTTCCACTTTCAACTTTACATATTTCAAATTTACAATATTTCAGCTTCAGCTTTCAGCTTTTGAAACTTTCTAATGTTTCACTCTTCTGCCAAGGAATTCAGCAATTTGAGCATTCCCTTTTCAGCTCTCTGCATTCACACGCATTTTCCGCTAGGAAATGCACTTTCTAGTTATTAGTGTGAATGCAGAGGCATTCACACTATTGTTATCCTACGTATTTATTATTATTATTATTATTATTATTATTTTTATTCCCCCCCCTTTTTTATAAGTCAACTACTTCAGCATCCTTTGGCCTAGAAACACCATTCAAACTTTAAAATGTTCAGCTTTTTTCAGACTAGGTTGCTATTACATATCACTTTTCAAACTTTTATACTTTTTATAAAATTTAACTTTATTTAAAATATTTTTCCCATTGAAATGAATGGGGAGACTCTTCAAATCTCTTTAAATCTTCAGCTTTTTTTCAAACTTCATAACTTCAGCATACTTTCAGCTAGAGCAATCATTCAAATTTTAAACAATTCAACACATTTTCATCTATTAGATGTATATTTCAACTTTTTTATATCTTTTATACATTTTTATTAATCGCAGTTTAAGTTTCATGAAGATTTCCAATTTGAAACTAATTCTGCTCCACTCTAACTTCCACTCTAATTTTTCACATCTCAAACTTCATCATCTATTCTTCTTTCTTAAACTAAATTTTAACCTTTATGCACAAAATTTATATTAAAGTAGTAGAGAAATTTGTCCTCTTTTTGAAAATGCAGTTGTTTCTTTCATAGGACCTACGGTTTTTAAACTAGGAGGGCTAAACCTTAACGAGGGAAGAAAATTGCTCCATTAAGATCAATGCATTTCACCCAGAAAATGATCCTTGAATGTTTTAAATTAAGGCTTTTTCTAACTCGCCATAACTAATAAAATTTTCCACATATCTTGAAAAAATTTACACCATAATCTTCATTGAGGCCTTCTGCTTCTCACAAAGAAAGAATCATCTCGATATGACTTACGGTTCTTCTGTAATGTTTATTTGTTTGAGGCATGGTCAACATCTGAGAAATGTCTCCTCCATTCGAAAAGTGGCAGTTGGCGGCAGCTGACTAATTACCTTAACTAATTTAAATACCGAAATTTGATTGGCTTAGGCTTCCCATAGACTCACAATGGGCCATAGAGATGCATTGCTGCCATTCATTTCAATGGGGCAATTGATTCCCATATAATCCTATTGTAAAATAGCTTTTGTAATTGGTTCACAATGGAGATTCAAAGCAACATTGGGGATGCATATAACTAATCCAGCCAATCATTGCTTATGATTTAACAAAAATTCATCAAGCCACGCCCACTTTTCAACATCATTTTTGAATGTCAAATATCTTCTAAGTGGAACATCGTAGAGACATGGGAATTGTTTTATATTGATCTAGGTTGAATGTAGATTAAACATGATGTCACCAACTCATCCATAGCAACCATACTGGTTACCATAGCAACCAAATTGACACATCTCTATCTCAGCTTAGGAAAATAAGAGAGATACGGGAGTTTATCTAAATGACTTGTAGTAACACAGGGAACACTATATAATGTCACTGACCCCTCCATAGCAACCATACTGGTTACCATAGCAACCAAATTGACACATCTCTATCTCAGCTTAGGAAAATTCTAGAGACGTGGGGGTGAGTTTGTTTCACTAATGGCGACCCCGGAAACATTAATTGAGGTAGCAGACCCCTCCATAGCAACCATACTGGTTACCATAGCAACCCATTTGGCACATCTCTATCTTAGCTTAGGAAAATGCTAGAGACACAGGAGTTTGTCTAATTGACTTGTTGTCAAACAGGGAACCTTATATAATATCAATGAACCCTCCATAGCAACCATACTGGTTACCATAGCAGCCCAATTGACACATCTCTATCTAGGTTTAGGAAAATGAGAGAGACACGGGAGTTGGTCTAAATGACTTGTCACACAGGGAACATTATATAATGTCAATGACGCCTCCATAGCAACCATACTGGTTACCATAGCAACCCAATTTACACATCTCTATCTCAGCTTTGGAAAATGCTAGAGACATGGGGGTTGGTGTAATTTACTTGTAGTCACACAGGGATCAATATATTGTATCAATGACTCCTTCATAGCAACCATACTGGCTACCATAGCAACCCAATTGACACATATTTATCTCAGCTTAGGAAAGTGTGAGAGACACGGGAGTTTGTCTAATTGACTTGTAGTCACACAGGAAACATTATATGATGCCAATGACCCCTCCATAGCAACCAGTCTGGTTACTATAGCAACCCAACTGATACATCTCTACCTCAGCTTAGGAGAATGCTAGAGACATGGGGGTGAGTTTGTTTCACTAATAGTGACCCCAGGAACATTCACTGATGTAATTGACCCCTCCATAGTAACCATACTGGTTACCATAGTAACCAAATTGACACATCTTTATTTCAGCTTAGAAAAGTGCGAGAGACATGGGAGTTGGTCTAATTTACTTGTAGTCACACAGGGGAAAATATATAAAGTCAATGACCCCTCCATAGCAACCATACTGGTTAGCATAGCAACCCAATTTACACATCCCTATCTCAACTTTGGAAAATGCTAGAGACATGGGGGTGGGTTTGTTACACTAATAGTGACCCTGGAAACATTCATTGAGGTAGCGGACTCCTCCATGGCAACCAGGCTGGTTACCATAGCAACCCAATTGACACATCTCTATCTCAGCTTTGGAAAATGCGAGAGACAGGGGAGTTGGTCTAATTGACTTGTAGTCACACAGGGAACATTATATAATGTCACTGACCCCTCCTTAGCAACCATACTGGTTACCATGGCAACCAAATTGACACATCTCTTTCTCAGCTTAGGAAAATGCTAAAGACATGTGGGTTGGTGTAATTTTCTTGCAGTCACACAGAGATCAATATATAATGTCAATGATCCTCCATAGCAACCATATTGGTTACCATAGCAACCAAATTGGCATATCTCCAACTCAGCTCAGGGAAATGCTAGAGACATGGGGGTTGATTAATTTCCCTCAGAGTGACACTGGGAACATTCTATTATGTATTTGATCTGTCCAAAGCAACCAGACTTTTACCAAAGCAACGCATTTGACATTTCTCTATCTTAGTTTATGAAAATGCTAGACAGAATTTCATCTTACTAAAATTTTACCTTTCAGCTTCCACTTTCAACTGTTGTACAATTTCAACTTTCCAAATGTTTCACCTTTCAGCTTCCACTTTCTACTTTTGATGCTTTCAACTTTACAATGCTTCACCTTTCAACTTTTGACACTTTCAACTTTCTGTTTCACTTTTCTTCTTCCACTTTCAAATTTATACATTTTCAACTTTATAATGTTTCACCTTTCATCTTCCACTTTCAGCTTTTGATATTTTCAACTTTACATTGTTTCACCTTTCAGCTTCCACTTTCAACTTTTGACACTTCCAACTTTCAAATATTTCAACTTTCAGCTTCAATTTTCAACTTTAGATTTTTTTCAGATACTTTCAGCCTGCTTTCATTTTCAGCTCTCTGCATTCACACGCATTTTCCGCTAGGAAATGCATATTCTAGTTCTTCTTCTTATTCTTCTCTTTTCTTCTGACAAAAATTCTTAACCCTACTCCTCCTAGCCCGTTCGAGCTACAGCCACGAAACTTTCCACACACCTCAAAGCTGTTATGTAGTTTGTTGCTATATCTCTTCGGAGCGATTGGACCAGCGGTTTCCGTAAAAATCGCGATTTTCGGCCCAAAAATCGCCCAAGTCATTCCCTATGGGAGCCCTAGAGTGGTGATGTCATCGCTCACTCTAACTTTGAGCAAGCTCAGTCTTGTTGATACTTGCAATGTTTTCTCAACTAAAAATTAACCTTTACACACACATTTTATATCTAAATGGTAGAGATTTTTGTCCTCTTTCAGTTGGTGCTGTTTTCATTTTTAAAAAAACACACGGTTTTTACTCCAGGTGGCCTAAACCACAAGGAGTGCACTTAATTGCTCCATTCACCTCCATTCAAAAATTCTGGTGGATTCTGTTTAAAATCTCAATCGCAGGCTATTTTTAACTCGCCATAAATCATTCACACTTTATCACAGCTTCACAAAATTTACACCATTCTCTTCCTTAAAATCTTGGGATTCTAACAGTAAAAGAAATATTTCAATACCTCTGGTCATTCTTTCGTAATCCTTATTTGTTTGAGGGTATGGATTTCTCTGAAATGAGCAGTTGCACAGAATCAAATGAAGGCTATTTGTAGCTCGCCATAACTTTTTTATTTCTAATCACACCTTCACAAAAATTACAGCATTCTCTTCGTTAGGGTCTTCTGCTTCTGCGAAAAAAAAGAATCATTTCGATATGTCTTACGGTTCTTCTATAATCTTTATTTGTTTGAGGCATGGAAATCGGATTTTCTCCAGCAGATTTGCCATCGTTTGAATATCTGACAGTTGAATTTCCAGCTGCAGTTGACTCGTTTGAAAATCTGGCAGTTGATAACTCCAGGTGCAAGCTGATTTCAAATAAGTAGGTCAAAGGTGTCTCATTGACTTTCAATGGCCCATTGAAATGAATGGAGCATGAACCCCATAGATCCTAATGTAAAAGAGCTTCTGTAATTGATTGACACTGGAAAGTCATACAAGCATTAAGGCAGCAAATTACTTATCCAGCCCATCATTGCTTGTGAATTAACATAAATTAATTAAGCCACACCCACTTTTTGACATAACTTTCAATGTCAAATATCTTCTAAACGAAATACAGTAGAGACATGGGGGTTGCTTTATATTAGTCTAAATGGAAAGTAGATTACAACATGATGTCACTAACTCCTCCATAGCAACCAAATCGTTTACCATAGCAACTATATAGCCACATCTCTATCTTAGCTTAGAAAATGCTAGAGACTTGGGGGCTGGTAAGCTTCACCCATACTGACAGCTGAAACATATTATGTTAATGACACCTCCATAGCAACCAGACTGGTTACCATAGCAACCAATATGGCATGTCTCTATCTCAGCTTAGGAAAATCATAAAGAGATGGGGGTTGCTGTATTTTACCCGTATAGATATGGGGAGCAATATATTAGGTCAGCGACCCCTCCATAGCAACCAAACTGGTTACCATAGCAACCAATATGGCACAGCTCTATCTCAGCTTTGGAAAGTCATAGAGACATGGGGGTTGATGTATTGACATGGGGAACAATGTGTTAGGTCACTGACCCCTCCATAGCAACCAGACTGGTTACCATAGCAACCAATTTTGCATGTACCTATCTCAGCTCAGGAAAATCATAGAGACATGGGGGTTGCTGTAATTTACTCGTATTCATATGGGGAACAATATATTAGGTCAGCGACCCCTCCATAGCAACCACACTGTTACCATAGCAACCAATATGGCGTATCTCTATCTCAGCTTACGAAAGTCATAGAGACATGGGGTTGGTGTATTTTACTCGTATTGACATGGGGAACAATATGTTAGGTCACTGACCCCTCCATAGCAACCAGACTGGCTACCATAGCAACTAATTTTGCATGTACCTATCTCAGCTTATGAAAATCATAGAGACATGGGGGTTGGATTATGTTATTGTTGCGGAATTGACAACATTTAAAAAAAATAGGTATTAACGGTACCAACGCAAGCCAACATCGAAGTTTGCGTGCAAACTTTAAAATCTAGTTATTCTTCCGCTTCTTCTTCTTCTTAGGACAAAAATTCTACCGGCTACTCCTCCTAGCCCGTTCGAGCTACAGCCACGAAACTTTCCACGGTCGTCCAAACTGTTCCCACTCGAGTTGCTATATCTCTTCGGACCGATTGGACCAGCGGTTTCCGTAAAAATCGCGAATTTCGGCCCAAAAAACGCCCAAGTCATTCCCTATGGGAGCCCTAGAGTGGTGATGTCATCACCCACTCTAACTTTGAGCAAGTTCAGTCTTGTTGATACTTGCACTGTTTTCTCAACTAAAAATTAACCTTT
>SRMA01002463.1:0-23434 GCA_007224835.1 Danionella cerebrum | reverse complement strand
AAAATCTGCAGATGTACTGAAGCTTCTCAGCTTTCAACAAGGCCAGCAACTGAGTGTGCACCAAGGTTGTCAGCTACAACACAATAAATTGTCCCTTTGACAATTTGTCCAAGGGCTGGCACAAAAATACCATCTTGCTCCAGTGTAGCTATGTCTTCCAACAGAGGCTTGAGAACCTCTGCGTAGCCATATGCTTTAATATCATCAGCTTTGCACAAAAGTGCAAGATATACCGAAGACAGTGTGGACCGAAAAAAAGATGTGCTGTTTCCCAAAATCCAGTATACAGCTGTTATCTTGTGTTTCCTATGGGATGTCCCTAATGGATTACAGACCTCAAAATCATCTACATATAGAAAAATGCAGATTCTCTGATCTTCAGAACAAAAAGCACACTCTCTGTAAATGGAACCATCACGAAAAGATCGATAATGTTTAGGAATGTACCAGGGTCTGTATTCTGGGATGAGCCCATCATTGCAATTATCTTTGTTTACAATTTGCTTTAATGATTCAAGGATGGGAACATACTGAAAAGTTTTGTTTTCATCAGGGTTCAGGACATATTCAACTGGCTCTATGACTTTAAACCGTTGTAGAAAATGCGCTCTCCTCCTAAAGGCTGTTGACAAGGAGCCATCTTGAGCCAAAGCCATACTTAATGGATAGGATGCATTTAACTCCTCAAATAGGGAGGATAAAGATGTACTTTCAATCACACAATTATTCTTTTTCAAGCGTGATGTAACAATGCCTCTGACAATTGATATTGAGGCTGACACAAACTGTGGTTCACTTACTAGTTCATCAATGCACCTGTTTGAAACATTATGAATACTTTCCAGTTTAAGTAAAAGAGCTCCAAAATGATCCAGAATTAAGTCTCTGTCATACTGTTCCACAGCATGTGCATGCAAGCTTGGTGCTTCTATGTTGTCTTCATCCATTTTTTCATCAAAGGAAGTAGCTGCAGTGGAATCATGAGGTTCAAAAGCTTGTTCCTCATGTGGCTTTTTGGAAATTATGCTGACTTTAAAGTGAGTTGGATTATAAGGAGTGTGCTTTCGGTGTTTGTGTACCATAAATGTTCCGTATATATTTGTTTGAAAATCACAACCTTCGAACACACACTCCACACTCTCGTTACTTTTAAGGTGAAGGCCATTATGAGTGAAAAATTCTCTCCCTGTTGGAAATTCCTGTGTTTGGCAAACTGGGCATGTTGGGGACAAGACATTCTCGGTCCTTTGAGTCTGACTTTCCGGATGACTACGAGACATGTGGGAATGAAAAGTGCTCCAAGATTGGAGCGAACATGGGCAATCCAAGTATATACATGGTAGTGAATGACTATGGGTGAAGGTGCCATGATGACACCTGTAATGTTTGATAACCTCAGTTCTGCTGTGCAAGTGGTCACTGCATATTTTGCATGGCCAATTCATCTTTACTCAATACCTAGACAAAGAGAAATTTTTATTTTTAAATTAAAATAAATAACGTAGAAAATGCCTCAGGCTCAGGAGAAGAGTAACTACACACACACAAATAATTATCAGCATCTGTTTTATGTGCTCTAAAATGTCTATATGTGTGAGATATTTAGTTTAATGACTTTTTTTGGACATTTACTATCAGTAGCTGAGTGCATAAAATAAACTGTGCACCTTACCTGTGTGGATTGATTGAGAGAAGGATGTTGAAACACTGGTATACCCCGTTGTCTCTAAAAACATGCAATAATAAAATATTTTTGTAAAACATCATGCAAAGTATATCATAACGTTAAATCCCTTACGTTAAAATAACTCTTCCGAGAAATTCCATGAAAACTAGGCAAATATCTGAGCATATATATAGTATGTATTATAGATCTTCTGCGTGAAAGTACAATATTGTATATTCATAATCGTCAATTTACATTAACGTTACATTTGAAATACTTCTCGGCTTTCCTACCACCACCGCCGCCACGTGCTATAGCTATAGGGTCTCATCACGTAATAACACGTCAGTCACAAAAAGTCATGTAACATAATAAACTTCATACACAAAGATTTTTTTGGACTGCTTGTTGCTTATTTATACAACATTCATTTGGTGTGCGGTCATATATTTATTGGTAAAATGCGGTGATTGACAGGCACCGCAGTCAGAAAACGCTGTCATCATGCTGTTTGTAGAATTAACCAGATCCAGAACAAAGTTATAATCTAAAACATCATTATATTAAGAGTGAATTGCTTACCTTCTTACTCAGAATATCCAGGCGAAAATTGGGCCGCTGACAAGAAAGATGGCGGTTGAACTTCTGTCTGCTTGAGAGAAAATGTCCCCACGTTGCAAAAGTAACATTTATTAAGTAATATCTAACTGTTAAAAACACGTTTATACAACGCCATGACAAACGGCAACGTGTGAGCTAAAAAATTAAGTAGATTTACTCGTTTGAAAAGAATTAATTCAACACAAAAACTCCAAATTAGAATTTACTTGTAAAAATTAACTTATCTTTACTTGAAATAATCTGTTGCATGAAATATAAAAGACTTTGGGTAAAGTTAAAGCATTATGATACTTATTTTTCTAAAACAGATTAAATAAAGTAAAATACAAATGATCAAAATATGTAAAATGTACAATTTGGGTGTTACACTTTTTACAGTGTATTAGTGTCTTTGGGACCCGAGTCATATTTGATTAAAGATCAATATTTATTGCCGAATGTGGATTACTGGCGGACAGTAAATCTAACGAAGCTTGAAGTTGCGGTCTGAACCAATCTCATTTGATTCCGAGTCTTAAAAGAGTCGACTGCCAATCGATTCTTTGGTTCAATTCCCCAAAGCAGGTCATCGCAACTCAGGTAATCAATTAAACATCCTGCAGAATTAACTGTTTTATATTACACTTGTATAATTGATAAACTGCTGTTGGTTAAAATACAAATAGTTTATCCAATCATAGTTCTTATTTATGGTTACCCACCAAAAGATAAATGATTAGAAACCCGGAGCTATCTGATTTCTTGCTTTAAATTGATCTGGAACACCTCTGGGAACCCCAATCCGTTCGTTATAAACATGTTGATCAAAGGAATGCTCCTTTTATGGATCCTGAAAAAATTTGGATGGTTACTTATAGGGGTGTAACGGTACGCTAAAATCGGTTCGGTTTATTCGGTTCGGTACGAAACAATAAGAACTTACATAATCTTTATTTTGAAAAGCTGCCAATACACAATAGAATTCTTGCATAAAATAAATAAAAGTGACACTTTTGGGTGATATTTTAAATAAATTGCACTCTATATAAAGAAAAGCACATTTTTTTAAATAAAAAATGAAATACTGCAACTAGTTAGGATAGATTGGATAGATTAACCTATCCACATTTTCTGAAGAGAGCACAGATCTGGTTGCAGTAACTCCCTCCAGCAGTAAAAAATGTTAGATGTGTTGCCTGCCCGATCTCCGTGGAACAATGTCGGCATACAACTTTAAATTTATCCACTCGTCTATCCCCGTTATGTATTTTGACAGAAAGTGTTCTCAAACAGGAGACCGTAGTGAGGTGTCTTCAAGCGCTGGCTTCTCTTTCGCTGTGTCCATTTCTCACAGCGACTCGTGCAGCGCTACTGTGCTTCACTCAATAGTGTCCGTGCGGAAACTCGCCTAGGAACATAGTTCAGCTGTGCTTAATATCGCGCTAATAATACATTTATATAATTTAATAAAAACACAGAATACCGAAACGGTACGCAAGTGTACTGAACCGAACAGGCCGTACCGAAACGGTTCAATACATCCCCGTGAACCGTTACACCCCTAGTTACTTAATTTGTGTGATAACTGCCCAAGCTCTCCAGCTGGGAATATATGGAAGGGCATCAAAAGTTGGACCGAAGCACAACTTCCATAACACTGAGGAGGCAGCCTCGACCTCAACTTCCGATCGCCACACAGCCATCACAGGTCAGCTCTGGAACTGGACTAAATATTGTAGTGGTTACATTTATCGTCTGATAACACCAAGTAGCTTTAAGTTTAAGCCTGTTCTACCTTCATACAGGAACCAAAGTAAGTGTAACATGCCCCCTCAGCCAGCTGGCTGTGCTGCAGGTTTTAACGCCTAATAGAAAGGAGTAAACACAGAGTCGTGATGGTATCACTCGTGGATCGGCGTGTGTCTTTTATTTACAAATGTTACTCCAATATTTCATAAATACCTCATATTGTACAACTCATATATAGAAATTTCATTCATTGGCATGTACAGTTGTGTTCAAAATTATTCAACCCCCAATGCTGTAAAGGGTTTTAGGGAATTTAGTGTACATTTGTAATTGTGTTCAGAATGAAATCTTACAAGGCCTTTTTAAAGAACCAAATGCACCTAAAATGACATCAGTTGTTTTTGTAATACAGTATTCAATGTTTTTTTTTGTGATGTCTTCATTGACACAATTATTCAACCCCTTAAAGACTACCACTCTTAAGAACAGGGGTTCATTCAAGTGTTTTCGATCAGGTATTGAAAACACCTGTGAATGTCAACGAGCAGCAATCAAGCATAATAAGCACCAATTAGGCAGATTTAAAATGACTGTGATACTCGGCTACTTCTAGACATTTACTGGTGTTTTTACAAACATGGTGAGGTCAAGAGAATGGTCCAGGAAGACAAGAGAACAGGTGATTTCTCTTCACAGGAAGGGCAATGGCTATAAGATGATTGCAAAGCTGTTAAACATACCATAGACATCATAGGAAGTATCATTCGCAAATTCAAGGCAAAGGGCACTGTTGAAACGCTGCCTGGTCGTGGCAGAAAGAAGATGCTGACTTCGACTGCTGTGCGCTACCTGAAGAGCAAAGTGGAGAAAAGTCCCCGTGTGGCTGCTGAGGAACTGAAAAAAGATTTGTCAGATGTGGGTACTGAAGTTTCAGCTCAGACAATAAGGCGCACACTGCGTAATGAAGGCCTCAATGCCAGAACTCCCAGGCGCACCCCCTTGCTGTCTCCAAAGAATAAGAAGAGTCGACTGCATTATGCCAAAAGACATATGGACAAACCACAGAAGTTTTGGGATAGTGTTCTATGGACTGATGAAACAAAATTAGAACTGTTTGTGCCCATGGATCAACGCTATGTTTGGAGGAGGAAGAACAAGGCCTATGAAGAAAAGAACACCTTGCCTACTGTGAAGCATGGCGGGGGGGTCAATCATGCTTTGGGGCTGTTTTGCTTCTACAGGTACAGGGAAGCTTCAGCGTGTGCAAGGTACCATGAGTTCTCTTCAGTACCAGGAGATAGTGGATGAAAATGTGATGCAGTCCGTCACAAACCTGAGGCTTGGGAGGCGTTGGACCTTTCAACAGGACAATGATCCCAAGCATACCGCCAAGTCCACTAGAGCATGGTTGCAGATTAAAGGCTGGAACATTTTGGAGTGGCCATCGCAGTCACCAGACTTAAATCCGATTGAGAACCTCTGGTGGGACTTAAAGAAAGCAATTGCAGCGCGCAAGCCTAAGAATGTGACTGAACTGGAGGCTTTTGCCCATGAAGAATGGGCGAAGATACACGTAGATCTCTGCAAGCCACTTGTGTCAAGCTATGCTTCACGTTTAAAAGCTGTTATTCAATCTTAGTACAACAACCCTGTCCAGTTATGTCACTTGGAGGTTGAATAAAACTGAATGATGTGAGCACAGAAAAGACATTTGTAGTTATTTCATTATAAAAGTTATGTTATGTTTGTCTGATTTACAAGTGCCTCTTTGATTTAATTGTAAACAAGATGACTGAAATGATCAAAATCAATGTCAAACTGGCCAAAACACTCAATTTCAGTGGGGGTAGGATAATTCTGAACACAACTGTAAATATCAGAATGCACTAACAATGGTTTTTCCATTACTCATTCTCAACTCAACTTTATTTATAGAGCACTTTAAAATCAACCCAGTTGGCCAAAGTGCTGTCCACAAATACAAAAGCATATAAAACACATGAAGATAAAACAAACAATAAAAACATAGTAAAGACATAACACAGTAAAAGTCAACATCTCAGACTGAGTTAAAAGCCAGGGAGAAAAGTATGTTTTCAAAGAGGATTTAAAAGCTACAAGAGAGTCAGCCTGCCTAATGTGCAGGGGCAGACTGTTCCATAGTCTGGGGGCAGCAACTGCAAAAGCGCGATCACCTCTAGATTTCCTCTTTGTTTGTGGGACTCTTAAAAGAGACTGATCTGCCGACCTTAGAGGGTGTGAGAGAATGTATGGCTGAAGCAGGTCGGACAAATACTGTGGGGCGAGGCCATTAAGACATTTAAAAACAAATAAAAGAATTTTTAAATCAACCCCAAAATGCACCGGTAGCCAATGCATAGAAGCTAAAATGGGAGTGATGTGCTCAAATTTTTTGGTACCTGTTAAAAGTCGGGCTGCAGCATTTTGAATTAATTGCAGAGGAGACAGCAGTTTCTGGCTGAGCCCAACATAAAGTGCATTACAGTAATCAAGTCTACATGAGATAAAAGCATGGATTAAAATCTCAAAATGATGTCTGGATAAAAATGGCTTGACTTTGGCTAGTTGTCGTAAATGATAAAAACTGGACTTGACAATTGATTTGATCTGCACATCGAATTTCAGATCACTGTCCATTTTACCCCCAGATTTCGTCCTTGTTCAACAATAAAGTCATCTCAACTAAACACCAATACATATTTAAATGCATGAACCCACATTGATAACCCTTTTCTCTTCCATGATTTGAAAACTTCCCATATCTACACAATCTTAATTCACCACAAACCAACTGTCAATTCAAACCACACATTATCTACAACAATTTCATCAAAGCTATATAACTAAAAAATCTCTTTTTACAAAAATGACATTAAACCCCTGGTGTACAAATTATGTGCCATTTAGAACCCATTAAAACCGTCTTAATAAATTAGCAACTCACATCAAACACAAGGCAACACTATACGGAGCATACAAAGTGGATCCAGTAGTTACAAACGCAATTCATTCATTCAACAGTATAACATGTTACGATTTTCATTCTGACTGATTTATCCATTCACAACTTCACTTTAGCGATAAAGGTAGGCATAGGTAATCATTGTAACTCACCTAATAGAAAGGAGTAAACAGAGTCGTGTTGGCATCACTCGTGGATCGGCGTGACTCTTTGTTTCTTCCTTGCTGGTCACCTTAAATCACGGTAACCACCTAAAGCACGCTAGCTCCCTCTAGTGTTTACGTGGTAGTGTTATGGTTGAACTGGGCTGGGCGTTGATCTGCTCGCTCAGATTTATCAGTTATTTAGTGACATATTTGCTACAGCGACTCAACTTTCAAATGGTGGCCAAACATAGGTTATATAAGCTTTTAACATGTTCAATTCTTTTTAGATTCTATTCTGCGCTCAAATTTACCTTTTTTTTATAGTGAGGAAGATGAACCCAGGAAGGCCTTGGCGTCAAGAGTAGCGCTTGATATGCTCCTTCCCGCTGAGGTTCACTCCAATTTTTTTCTCTTAATCACCCTGATTAGCACCCGGTCTCCTGGTTTCAGGTTCAGCAATGGGTCTCAGTCAGGTGTTCCTGGGAAGAGTTTAGCAGAAAAGACCTCTCGTGCGATTAACAATATGGTCATATAATCAGCATTTTCACTCTTTCATCAGTAAAGGGTTTTCATTTAGGTTTAAATTCATCATTTCAAGAACATGTCTTAGATTACTAAACAATATTTAATTTCTTCACATTCATTTAGTTCAATAAAGTTCATATAAATGTTTTCAAATGGATATTTAGATTTTGAAAACATACTTTTTTCCCTTAGATTTCCCTGTGGATTATTTTTGCACAAGTAAGATATTAATTACAAAACTTCTTTTTGCATAACTTGTAAAATCACCTTTTATAAAAACTTTACTTATTATACCAACCCCCCTTATGAGACATTGCTATGCCTATGACTCAATAAAGCTCAATATCTGTAAAGGGTTTTTTTTTTTTTTATATAATTTAAGTTCAGGTTGCAAGTAAATGTTTTCAGAATCACATTTTTTTTATCTCAAAAAATGCCTCTTCTACTTTTTATGTCCATCTCAAGTCAAGTCAAGAAGCTTTTTATTGTCATTTCAACCATATAAGCTGATGCAGTACATAGTGAAATGAAACACCGTTTCTCCAAAACCACTGGTGCTACATGAAACAACATACAACACAGCAGAGAACTAATGACTAACTTATATACATAAGTGCATCGTGTGCAACCTAGAGCAAACAGTGCAATAATACAGTGCAAAAAACAGACAAGACAGTGCAGGACAAGATACACAACAAAAAAGATAACACCTACTAGTAACTTAAAATAACCTAAACTGTAAACAGGGGTGTAATAGTGAAGAAGTGTGCAAAAAAGCAGAAATAGCAGCAGGATAAAAAATAAAACAGCATGTAAACAGTAAACATAGTACCAATAAATAATAAATAAAGGTTGTGGTGGAGATGAGGATGTGTGTGAGTTCGAATGGTAGTGAATGAATATGAGTCAGTTCAGTTCTTGGTGTTTAGAAGCCTGATGGCTTGTGGGAAAAAACTTTTGCAAAGTCTGGTTGTGAGGGCCCGAAGGCTCCGGAACCTCTTTCCTGACGGTAGGAGTGTGAACAGTGTGTGTGAGGGGTGTGTGGGGTCGTCCACAATGGGATTTGCTTTGCGGATGCAGCGAGTGGTGTAAATGTCCATGACAGAGGGAAGAGAGACTCCAATGATCTTCTCAGCCGTCCTCACTATCCTCTGTAGGGTCTTGCGTTCCGAAAAGGTGCAGTTCCCAAACCAGGCAGTGATGGAGCTGCTCAGGATGCTCTCGATGGTCCCTCTGTAGAACATGGTCAGGATAGGTAGTGGTAGGTGGGCTTTCCTCAGCCTTCTCAGGAAGTAGAGACGCTGCTGGGCTTTTTTGCTGATGGAGCTGGTGTTGAGTGACCAGGTGAGATTCTTTGTCAGATGAACTCAAAGGAATTTGGTGTTCTCGACGATCTCCACGGAGGATCCATCGATGATCAGTGGAGAATGGTCACTCTTTGCTCTTCTAAAGTCAGCAACCAACTCTTTTGTTTTGTCAACGTTTAGAGACAGGTTGTTGGCTTTACACCAGGCTGTAAGATGATGCACCTCCTCTCTGTATGATGACTCGTCGTTCTTGCTGATGAGACCCACCGCGGTCATGTCATCTGCGAACTTGATGATATGATTCGAGCTGTGCATTGCTACACAGTCGTGAGTCAACAAGGTGAACAGCAGTGGGCTGAGTGCACAGCCCTGGGGGGCTCCAGTGCTCAGCGTGGTGGTGCTGGAGATGCTGTTCCCGATCTGGACTGACTGAGGTCTCCCAGTCGGGAAATCCAGGATCCAATTACAGAGGGAGATGTTCAGACCCAGCAGGCTCAGCTTCATGATTAGGTGCTGAGGGATGATTGTGTTGAATGCTGAGCTGAAGTCAATGAACAGCATTCTTCAGGCATCGTCAGTTGAGCGGTTCGGACAATACGCAAACTGCAGTGGGTCCAGAGAAGGTGGAAGCAGAGACTTAATGTGCCTCATGACGAGCCTCTCAAAGCACTTCATTACGATGGGTGTAAGTGCAACGGGACGGTAGTCATTGAGGCAGGAGACTGTAGACTTCTTTGGCACTGGAGCGATGGTCGTGGTCTTGACGTGGGAACAACAGTACTACTCAGGGAGATGTTGAAGATGTCAGTAAAAACATCTGCAAGTTGTTCTGCACATTCCCTGCGCACCCTGCCAGGGATGTTGTCTGGACCAGCAGACTTTCGAGAGTTCACTCTGCTTAGCGTCTTCCTTACTTCAGTCGCGGTTAGACAGAGCACCTGGTCGTCGGGAGGAGGTGTGTTCTTCCTCGCCGCCACGTTGTTCTGCACTTCAAGCGGTGCATAGAAGTCATTCAGCAGATCTGGGAGGGAGGCATCACGGTCACAAGCAGGTGAAGGCGTTTTGTAATCCGTCATCACCTGGATGCCTTGCCACATGCGCCGGCTGTCTCTGCTGTCTTCAAAGTGTCCATAGATCTTCTTGGCATGTGCGCGCTTCGCCTCTCTGATGGCTCTGGACAAATTGGACCGTGCTGTTCTTAAGGCCAACTTGTCCCCTGCTCTGAAGGCGGAGTCTCTGTGTTTAGGCAGCGCAGGCACCTTAGCAGTCATCCACGGTTTCTGGTTGGGTCGTGTAGTGAAGGACTTGGAGATGGTCACGTCCTCAGTGCACTTGCTGATGTAGCTGGTCACTGAAGATGTTAATGGTGCCGCCATAGGTTGCAGCGTTCCTAAACATGTCCCAGTCAGTGCACTCAAAGCAATCTTGGAGAGCAGAGATGGCTCCTGCTGTCCTGGTTTTTACCTGCTTCAGAACAGGTTTAGGGCGTCTGACGGGCGGTCTGTATGCTGGAATTAGCATAACAGAGATGTGGTCTGAGTATCCGATGTGGGGGCGGGGCTCTGCGCGGTACGCGCCGGGAATGTTTGTATAAACAAGATCCTGCGTGTTTTCACCCCTCGTAGCAAAGTCCACATGCTGATGGAATTTAGGAAGCACTGATTTGAGATTTGCATGATTGAAATCTCCGGCGATAATAAAAAGTCCGTCGGGGTGAGCATTCTGCGGCTCGCTAATAGCTCCATAGAGTTCACATAGTGCCTCTTTAGCATTAGCACTAGGTGGAATATACAATCCGACAATGAACACGGTGGTGAATTCCCGTGGTAAATAAAATGGTCTGCATCTTACAGTCACAAACTCCACTGGCGATGAGCAGTAGCTGGAAACAACCGCAGAGTTCCCACACCATCCTGTGTTAATATAAACACACACGCCACCACCGCGAGTCTTACCGCACAGAGATGCGTTCCTGTCGGCACGAACCACGGCTAGCCCGTCTAGCTGGAAGGCGGCGTCCGGAACTCTGTCGCTGAGCCACGTCTCCGTGAAAACAAAGATGCAGCAGTCTCTGAACTCACTCTGTGTAGTCCGCTGGAGTCGGATGCAGTCCAATTTATTGTCCAGGGAGCAGACATTGGAGAAAAAAATGGACGGGAGAGCCGGCCGGCTAGGGTTAGCTTCTAGCCTAGCACGGACGCCCGCCCGCTTGCCGCGCTTCCGCTTCCTCGAGCACCGCTTTCGACGTCCCATCTCCCGGTCACCGGCGTCAGGCGACGCCGTGGACTGGGGGCCTGGTCTTTGTAGCCGGGGTCGCAGCAATCCGAGTTCGCGGAGTTCGTAGAAAAGATCATAATGCAGATTGGTGAGTGCATGATTTCTGTATTTTAACAGCGTCTGGCGGTCGTATACATGAACACAGCTGTTCCTGGTGTCCATATAAGTGCAATAGTCGGGCTGCAAACATGAAAAGCACCATTTTGGGTCCGGAGAGGCCGCTGCGTTCTACTGCCGCGCCGCTGTTGTGCCATTTTTCGACTCCCTGGCAGATTCTGACTCCCCTCTCTGCGTGAACGCGCATGACGTCACGGTTGGCGGAAGTTTTCCGGGACGTTTTTTGCGAGGGTTTTTTTTTTTCATTAAGCATACCGAGAGTTGATTAAATTGAGTTGGTCTGTAGTTTGTTCATTTTATATTAAAAATATTTTTTCTGATTCTTATTTGCAGTTGTTGGTTTCCGACTGAGAAGCCTTTGTATAGTATACAAGTTCGAGGCGAGGATGGATACTCAAAACTGTGTTTTAAATAAAAAAAAGTTTGTTAAAGGAGGGAAAAAAGTACTTAGTTGACTTCTTTATGGATCCATGAAATAAAAAAAAATCTTTACACCTATGTAATTTCTTCAGGTCATCATTTCCACATGATTATAATGGTCTATTTAGCAACAGTCTTTGTGACTTAATTGTATGACATATTCATGTTTCGGATTGACACACTGACTAGTTTTTATATCCATCTGAATTGTAATGAACAGAAAAATGACAAAAAATGAAGAGGGACCAAAAATAAAATGCCATGTACAAATTTATTTACAAGCTGGGCACACGTAATTGTTGGCATTTATAGATGTCCTTGCACAATCACAATGAAACCAGCGAGGGCACAGGTCACAGCCAATCTAAAAAAAAAAAAAAAGAAAAAAAAGTAAATTCATTTGCAATGTAATGTCATGAATGTTTTAACAGTATTTTACTTTTTCAATGTTTACCTTTACTTTTAAATAGGTTTGAACAAAATTACACCGCCAGTACTCACCCAGTCAGTGCAGTCATTGGCACTTTCTTTTTCCCCACAAAGGAAACACAAATCCTTAAGATCTTCTATAACATAGAGAAAGAAGACCGACTATTATGCAAAATGTACCATGTTTATTTTATTGTGCGGAATATTTCATACATACCGCTGTTCTTCAAGAGGCACATAGCTATGTCCCATCTCACTGACTCCACATCTTCAGAAATTGTGACTGGTTTTGCCAGTAATGATACATTCTGCAAACTAACAAATTACAGACTTTGCAAATTTTAGTTAAATCAGCATCCTTGCTAAGTTCCTGAGCACTCACTTTTAGTACATACGCCCCACATGAATTGTTGTCCTTTTGCAGTGGGTGTGGCAACATATCACATGCCCACCTGGACACATTACCCCCCTTTTGGCGCATGAATGACCTGTTGACAGGAACAAAAACAGCTGTCAATTTATGCATGTTGAGCTATACCAATGTCTCAAATATCAATTTATATACAAGTATAACAGTTATAAGTACCTTGTTACTTCTTGGCATCTTTTAATATTTGCCAAACTCTCTCCAAGAGGGTCCAAATATAAGGCCCTTTTTTCATGTGGGATCTTAACCTTAATTTGAAGATTTTTTTATGATTAAAATGTCACCCTCAGCACACTTCTATGATCCTAATTGACTGTAGTTTGCTGCACATAGCCTTTAAAATATATCTCATAATATTGACTAAAGTTTGAAAATAAAATATACCATGAGAGTCCAGTGTTGAGAATCATTAATGATGCCAAAAATGAATTTGTATTCCATTGGGTCTACCTGAAATGGCAACAGCTCATGTCACATCTGTAATCAGCAGTAAACATTGCTTACTGAAAAACACAAATAGAACCACAAACCTTCACCTTAGCAATCTTCTTCTTCCATAAGCTGCTGCATTCAAAGGTGTCGATGGCAGTAGCCCTTTCTTTAGAATTTAAATTAAATTGCATAACCAAAAAATACATGTAGGCATTCATCACCTTAAAAACCGTTAAAAAAATATGTTAACCTGACCACAAGACAGTGTGTCAATCAGAAACATGAATATGTCATACAATTAACAATTAAGTCACAAAGACTGTTGCTAAATAGACCATTATAATCATGTGGAAATGATGACCCGAAGAAATTATAGGTGTAAAGATTTTTTTTTATTTCATGGATCCATAAAGAAGTCAACTAAGTACTTTTTTCCCTCCTTTAACAAACTTTTTTTAATTAAAAACACAGTTTTGAGTATCCATCCTCGCCTCGAACTTGTATAATATACAAAGGCTTCTCGGTCGGAAACCCACAACTGCAAATAAGAAACAGAAAAAATATTTTTAATATAAAATGAACAAACTACAGACCAACTCACTTTAATCAACTCACGGTATGCTTAATGAAAAAAAAAACCCTCGCAAAAAACGTCCCCGAAAACTTCCGTCAACCGTGACGTCATGCGCGTTCACGCAGAGAGGAGAGTCAGAATCTGCCGCGGAGTCGAAAAATGGCACAACACCGCCATCAACAGGATGGTTCTCAGTGGTTTTGAAGTTTTGTTCATAAATTAGATTTGGAAAGGAGTGACTGGTAAAGAATAGTTTGGAATCTAGCTCACGGTAAACGCTGAGAAAATCTCTGAAAGGAATGAGAACTAATAGAACTGAACAGACACAGTTATTAATGCATTTGATAAATCATACATTTAGTATCTACTAAAACATGGAGTCATGAAATCACATTTCATCATTTCATCAACAGAAATCATGCGCTACACTTCCAAAGTTTAGTTTGATCCATAGTTCTTAAGAACCGGGAAACGAGCAAATATTCCGTCAAAAAGTGCCATGTCAAAATACAGATCATGTGATGCCAGCGCATCATTTGGAGCAGTTTTATTGTGTTAAAAGGCATCTCAGAAAGAGAATAAAATCATCTGAAATCATGCGCTCCACTTCCGAAGTGTCATTCATTCATTCATTCATTGTTTTGTAAACGCCCTTTCAGCTTCTATGGCTATTTCCAGGGCGAGAGCAATTTATGTTATTGAATTAGATAAAATGTTAAAAACCAGCTCTTCCTAGAAATTTTAATACCAAATTTGGATCTACTTGATTAAAAATGTGATCTAGAGATGTGGAAGAATAAAATTGTTTTCTGATGGGAGTTAAAAAAGGACAGTCAGCTAGAATATGTTTTATAGATAGAGGAACTTTACATGAGTGGCATTCAGCTCGACTATCTCCAGTTACTAAAAACGGGTGTGTGAGCCTAGAGTGTCCAATTCTGCATCTTGTAGAAATGACCTGTTCCCATCGATTGTTGACTTGTGTTTGTTTCTTTCCAATGTTAGGATTTA
Organism: Danionella cerebrum; assembly: GCA_007224835.1. Lineage (NCBI taxonomy): Eukaryota > Metazoa > Chordata > Actinopteri > Cypriniformes > Danionidae > Danionella > Danionella cerebrum. The sequence goes on along the minus strand of SRMA01002463.1, from coordinate 8,771 downwards.
TTTCATATAGTTTATTTTTGATGCACTGGTTCCATTCAGTCTGCCATCTTTTTCCAATGTAAGAAGTGAGAAATGGTTTTATATCTGATGCTGGTATCTGGCGTGGGGTTAGTTCTTGTTTTGTAGAGGCTTTGGCGATGCGGTCCGCTCGTTCATTTCCTGGAATTCCAATGTGTCCGGGTATCCAGTAGAAGAGTATGTGAAAAGATTTTCTTCTCCGATATGCCAGTTTAATTAGTATTTCTGTTATTATTGGGTGGTTTTTCTCATTGTTTTCCAGTGCCTCGAGGCATGATTTGGAGTCAGAAATGATGAGGTATTCTTTTCGGGTTCTGGTTTGGATGAACTGTAGTGCCATCAGTAAAGCCTTTGCTTCTGCTGTGAAAACTGAGCTGTGGTCTGAGATACGGACTCCTTATTCATGCCCTTTTGTTGTGAAGGCTGCAGCCACTTTGTTTCCAGATTTTGATCCATCTGTGTATACCATGATGTGGCTTGGGAAATTGTCCCTGAAGTCCAGTAGTCGTTGGTGGTAGATATTTGGGTGTGTTTTCGATTTTTGTTAGTTTCCTAAGTTGAAGTGAATATTGGGTTTTTGTTGGTCCCACGGTGGAATTTTGCACAAGTGCGTTTGTACCAGTGATTCGTAGTCAATTTTGAGGTTTTTCAGATGTGATTTCATACGCAATCCAAGAGGACGGATTTGCTTTGGTTTCTTGTTATAAAAAGTTAAAAGTTGATTTTTAAAAACTGGGGTAAGGGCTGGGTTTTCTTTGTTGGTCCTTAATTTTATTATATATTGCAGAGCTAGTTTCAGTCGTCTGTTTTCCAGTGATGGCTCATTTGACTCTACATATAAGCTTGGGATTGGTGATGTTCTGTAGGCGCCTAGTGCCAGACGAAGGCCTTGGTGGTGTATGCTGTCGAGGGCTTGGATGTAAGATTTCCTAGCTGAGCCATAGATGATACTCCCGTAGTCGATCCTAGATCTGATCAGAGTTAGATATATGTTCATCAGGGTCGAACTATCTGCGCCCCATTTAGTTTTGGATAAAACCTTTAAAATATTCATGGTTTTAAAACATTTTTCTTTTAATGCTTTGATGTGTGGGATAAAAGAGAGTTTGTTATCAAAGATAACTCCAAGAAACTTGGTTTCTTTGGATAGTTTAATTGGGGTTTCATCCATAAATAGTTCTGGTTCATTGTGTAACGACCGTAGTTGGCAGAAATGAGTGCAGATTGTTTTTGCTTGTGAAAACTTAAAACCATTTTGCATTGCCCAGTTCTGTATTTTATTTATCTTCTGTTGAATCTTCCTTTCAATGGTTGCCATGTTCTTGCTTTTATAGCATATGCAGATATCGTCTACATACAAGCTGCAGAGTACGTCGGTACCAATGATATTGGCAATATTGTTTATTTTAATATTAAAAAGGGTCACAGATAGGATGCTTCCTTGGGGTACTCCAAGTTCTTGTTCATATCGATCTGATAATGTATTTGTGACTTTGACTCTAAAAAATCTTTTGGCTAAAAAATTCTGGATAAGAATTGGCAGTCGCCCTTTAAAATTCATTCCATGTAAATCTTTTAAAATTCCCTGTTTCCAAGTTGTATCGTAGGCTCTTTCTAGATCAAAAAATACTGCTATTGCATGTTCTTTTCTGATGAAAGCATCTCGAATGTAGCTTTCGAGTGAAACAAGGTGGTCAATTGTGCTTCGTCCTTTTCTGAATCCGCATTGAGCGTTGCTGATATGTTTTTCCGATTCCAGCATCCAGACCAGTGGTTCATTGACCATTCTCTCCATGGTTTTACACAGGCAGCTGGTCAGGGCAATAGGCCTATAGTTTGAGGGGTCACTGTGATCCTTTCCAGGCTTTGGAATAGGGATTATTACAGCTTCTTGCCATGTTGTTGGGATATTTCCAGAAATCCAAATGGAGTTGTAGAGCTTAAGCAGTAATCTAAGAACAGTGGAGGGCAGATTTTTAATAAATTGATAGTGGATATCATCTGGACCAACGGCTGAGTCGTGAGATTTCTTCATAGCTTTTTGTAGTTCGTCCAATGTGAAAGGCTGATTATATGGTTCTTCATTATTTGAGTTAAAGTTAATTTGTCCTTTATGTCCATCGTGGAGGGCTCTGAACGCAGCACTGCGATTTTCAACTGAAGAATTACTTTCAAGTGTTTTTGCTATTTCGTTTGCTATTTCTTGCGCCGATGTCAAGATATCATCCTTTCGCTTAATGTGTTGTATTTGTGGACTGGTATTTTTTCCTTTCATTTTCCGAATCAGCTTCCACACTTTAGTTGGTGAAGTATTTGTTGACAAATTGGAAACAAATCTTCTCCAGCTTTCTTTTTTACTTTCATTTATTGTTCTTCTTGCTTGTGCCCTTTCCTTTTTGAGTTTAATAAGATTTTCAGTAGTTGGATGATTAGAGAAACATCTTTCGGCTTTTTTCCTCTTTTTAATAGCCTTCTTGCAATCTTCGTTAAACCATGGAGTTCGTTAGTGGAGTTTTTCCAGGACGTTTTTGGGATGGATTCTTCAGCTATAGAAATGAGGGTTTTTGTGAAGTTTTCCATAGCATTTGGATCATCTTCAAGGAAACCTGCAAATTTCTCATCACATAGAGCTTTAAAATAAGCCCAGTTTGCTTTTTTTAATTTGCCACCTTTGCACTTTAAAATCTTCTTCTTGTCCTTTAATTGTTATAACTAATGGGAAATGGTCACTTCCACATAAATCAGGGTGGACTTTCCAGGATAAGTCTAAAAGGAGTTTGGGCTGACAGAGATCGATTGCAGAGTAGGTTCCATGTCCTGGGTGCAGATAAGTGTTTGAACCATCATTTAAAAGACATAAATTGTTATTCTCAATAAAATCTTCTATTTTCCTTCCTTTCGCGTTGCACTGGTTGCTACCCCACAAATAGTTATGACTGTTAAAATCTCCCATTAAAAAGAAAGGGGAGGAAGTTGGGTAATAAGCTGGTTTAGCTCTGTGTGTTTTATATTTGCATCTGGAGGGATGTAGAGAGAACAAATTGTGATGGTTTTCCTGAGTGTCAATCTTACTGCAGTTACTTGTAGATTACTAGTGAGTTTGATATTGCTGTGAATTAAATCACTGCGTATTAGAATGGATGTTCCTCCAGAAGCACGCTTGTTACTGGGACCAAGGGTGTTCAAAATATTAAAATGTTTGAAAGAAATAGTGTTGTCTTTTTACAGTTGTGTCTCCTGAAGACATACAACAATGGGGTTGATGACAGTAATTAAGCGTTGTAGCTCTGTATAATTAGCATGAACTCCACGACAGTTCCACTGAATAATCCGTTTTTCCATCACCTGTTTGGAAGGATGGGGACGTTTGTCTTCATTCTACCTCGGGGGGATGGACTTCGACTAGGGCATTCTTTTTCTTTCATTTCTATATCTTTTGGTTCTTTTTTTTTGTAGGGTCATCCTTGGGATTTGCAGCCCTTTGTTTCTTGCTATTTTTGTTCCTTTTTCATTTTCAACTGGACTTTGGTTCAGGTGTGTATCCTTGGTAAGTACTTCACTCTGCGTTCCTGAAGTCTTTGTTTTTGAAGGAGCAATATTAGTTTGGGGTTTGTCTTTATGCATCCAAGTGATGTCTGTCTGGCAGTCAATGGATCTTACAGTTTTTCTTACTGCATCAGCAAATGATTTGTTTATACTGAAGAAGGGGGTAGGAGCAACCACTTTCCTTGCTTCAGGGTAACTGATCTTCTTGGTGCATCTAATCTTCTGTATTTCTTTTTCCCGGATCCACATTGGACATTGTTTTGATGCAGCTGAGTGGTCCCCTGAACAATTACAACATTTGGATGGTTTTTCACAGGGTTCCTTGTCATGTCTTTCTTCACCACAGTTACAACAGATGTGTTTATTATTGCAACTGCTTGAACCATGGCCATATTTCTGGCAATTAAAACATCTAAGGGGATTTGGGACAAAGAGGTCCACTGGTACACTTAAGTATCCGATCAGAAGTTTTTCAGGGATTGTTGGTTTGTTGAAGGTGATAATGTAGGTACTTGTTCTGATTGTTCGTCCTTCTCTTTTGATGGTAATTCTCCTTACGTTAGTAACTCCTTGAGGCTTCAGTTCTTCTTGTATTTCTTCTTCATCAACATCTTCAAGTTCTCTGGTGCGGATCACTCCTTTACTATAATTGAGAGTTGGGTGTGGTGATGTCTTCACAGGAACTGTTGCGATCATTTTTGTTTGAAGTAGGTTCTCTGAACTGGCTTTTTTATAACATTCAACAAGAATTTGACCTGATCGCAGTTTTTTCACTTCTTTAACTGTACCCGCTATACCAGCAATACCTTTCTGGATAGCAAAAGGAGACAGCCTAGTGATTTGATAGTCAGCAGAAGTTGATTCAATAATTATAAATTTTGGCCACTCATCATTTTTCGTCGTTGTGTCAATTTTTCCATTTGGGTTGTCAGTTTCTAAATCCGTCCGATGTCGCTTGTGGTTTGGTTTATTTGCCATATTTTTTAGTTTTCTTGTTCATCATCAGTACTCCTCACCCACCTTGGAGCCCAAAAAATAGGGATGCACAGAGCCGCGGAACTCCAGCAGATTATGCATCAAGGATATACTGATGGTATACTCAAGCCAGTAAAAGCAACGGGTTGCTTTTTATAACTTGATTGACTCTAAGCCAAAGTGTCTTATAGATGTTTTAAGATCATTTCTTTGACCAGCCGATTGATTGGATCGAGCCATTCCAACCTCCCGTCTAGACGAAGTAGGAGCCAAAGTATCGTGTTGGAAAGGTGGCAGCCGCAGCTAACCATTTTCCTCAAACACCAGGACCTCTTCCTCCGCCGACACGGGTCGCAACTCACGGCTAACAAGTTGCCCCTTACAATGGGGAATCAAAAAAAAAGTTTGTTCTGGATCTTCGCAAGCGGTGTAGTGGTTGTGTCCAAAATATGCAGATGTAAGTGCAGTCTAGATTTAGTGTAACCCTCGTAAGGGGGGCTTAAGGGTTAATCTCTCTTGCCCCAGGGAGAAGACCCTAGCACTACGGAGGGAAGGAGCGTGCCACTGTTCCTTTCACAGGCTGCCATCGCAAGGATGGGTCCTGCGCCGTACCCGGACTTCCGAAGTGTAGATTGATCCATAGTTCTCAAGAACCGGAAAAAGAGCAAATATTCCGTCAAAAAGTGCCATGTCAAAATACAGATCATGTGATGCCAGCGCATCATTTTGAGCAGTTTTATTGTGTTAAAAGGCATCTCAGAAAGAGAATAAAATAATCTGAAATCATGCTACACTATAGAAGTTTAGTTTGATCCATAGTTCTCAAGAACCGGGAAAACGAGCAAATATTCCGTCAAAAAGTGCCATGTCAAAATACAGATCATGTGATGCCAGCGCATCATTTTGAGCAGTTTTATTGTGTTAAAAGGCATCTCAGAAAGAGAATAAAATCATCTGAAATCATGCGCTACACTTCCGAAGTGTAGATTGATCCATAGTTCTCAAGAACCGGAAAAAGAGCAAATATTCCGTCAAAAAGTGCCATGTCAAAATACAGATCATGTGATGCCAGCGCATCATTTTGAGCAGTTTTATTGTGTTAAAAGGCATCTCAGAAAGAGAATAAAATAATCTGAAATCATGCGCTACACTTCCGAAGTGTAGATTGATCCATAGTTCTCAAGAACCGGAAAAAGAGCAAATATTCCGTTAAAAAGTGCCATGTCAAAATACAGATCATGTGATGCCAGCGCATCATTTTGAGCAGTTTTATTGTGTTAAAAGGCATCTCAGAAAGAGAATAAAATAATTGAAATCATGCGCTACACTTCCGAAGTGTAGATTGATCCATAGTTCTCAAGAACCGGAAAAAGAGCAAATATTCCGTCAAAAGTGCCATGTCAAAATACAGATCATGTGATGCCAGCGCATCATTTTGAGCAGTTTTATTGTGTTAAAAGGCATCTCAGAAAGAGAATAAAATAATCTGAACTCATGCGCTACACTTCCGAAGTGTAGATTGATCCATAGTTCTCAAGAACCGGAAAAAGGAGCAAATATTCCGTTAAAAAGTGCCATGTCAAAATACAGATCATGTGATGCCAGCGCATCATTTTGAGCAGTTTTATTGTGTTAAAAGACAGCTCAGAAAGAGAATAAAATAATCTGAAATCATGCGCTACACTTCCGAAGTGTAGATTGATCCATAGTTCTCAAGAACGGAAAAAGAGCAAATATTCCGTCAAAAAGTGCCATGTCAAAATACAGATCATGTGATGCCAGCGCATCATTTTGACCAGTTTTATTGTGTCAAAAGGCATTCCAGAAAGTGAATAAAATAATCTGAAATCATGCGCTACACTTCCGAAGTGTAGATTGATCCATAGTTCTCAAGAACCGGAAAAAGAGCAAATATTCCGTTAAAAAAGTGCCATGTCAAAATACAGATCATGTGATGCCAGCGCATCATTTTGAGCAGTTTTATTGTGTTAAAGGCATCTCAGAAAGAGAATAAAATAATCTGAAATCATGCGCTACACTTTAGATGTTAAGTTTGATCCATAGTTCTCAGGAACCGGAAAAAGAGCAAATATTCCGTCAAAAAGTGCCATGTCAAAATACAGATCATGTGATGCCAGCGCATCATTTTGAGCAGTTTTATTGTGTTAAAAGGCATCTCAGAAAGAGAATAAAATAATCTGAAATCATGCGCTTTACTATAGAGGTTTAGTTTGATCCATAGTTCTCAATGTGGTATGATGAATTTCGCTTGGCGCTGATTATTCAATTAAATACCGCTAGCCAATGGCGTTCCACAATTTGCCATATAAAGGGACTCCTATTTTCGATCCCTCCGTGTGTTCCCATGGGTGCCGGCTTCGTGTGCCAGGATTGTTTCCCGACCGCATCATTGCTAGATCGCAACAGTATTGCTTTCTGCGCGGTGGCTGCGTGTGCTGATCGGCGTCTCGGCTGTAAACACACCTGTAATCTCTGCTTCAGGCGTAGCGATCAATCATTCACTGGCGTGCAAAAGAGCCTCTGCTCGGAGCTCAGAGGAGCCTCCGCCAACAAACCTCGCCTGAAAAGTCTGCCCTAATTAGTTATAGACACTGCTGCTTTGCTGACCCGGAAGCACGGGTGGGATTCCCCTATTGCGTCACTGATTTGAGGCTTCCCCGTGGTTGCCAGCGCTGCTGCGGCTGTGGCGCTGCCTGAGTGGAGAACACAAACAACTTATACCCGCTCTACAAGCTGTGGTTCTGCAACTCAGGACTAACCTCTCCAGCGTGCTTTCTAACTGTGGACTAAGGTTTCTCTACCCTGCCCACCTGGATATTCCGTTTTTATACAATTATAGTGAACTCTTATGTGCTGGATTATTTGTTTTTAAGCAATTGTGTGCGCGTGTGTGTGTGTGTGCGTGTGTGTGTGTGTGTGAGTTGTGGCTTTTTTTACAGGGTGCTGGTGTCGCGTGGAGCAGCGGGTCAGTGGAGCCAATCTTAGGGTGGCGAGTGCTGTGACCACGAGTGATTTTGGGGTTTGGTGTCTTGTGCTGTTTCCCCGTCCGGGGGAGGATTGCTGTGTGAGTGTGGGCGTTGGCGTCTAGTAAGGCCCTGCTGCCGGCTGCTCCACCCGCTACCAGTCCCGAGAGCGAGAGCTCATTCAGTCTCTCTTTTAAATAGCCTAGCACGTACATTTTTAATTAGTATTTTCACATTTAATAAAAATTGTCTAATTCTGACCCCCGCCTCTTGCCCTTACTTTTACCCGGCTTCACGTGTCTGCGTGCCCTTTTGGTTTATTGTTCAAATTGTTTAAATCCACTTGCTAAAATTCTGGACTCTCCTTTGTCAAAAATATATATATTTGACACTCCTTCCTCCTGATACCAGGAGACCAACAAATCTGTGCCCCCGGGCTGGTTCGGCGCTGGCCTGGCGCGGCCACATCAAGAACCGGAAAAAGAGTAATTATTCCGCCAAAAAGTGCCATGTCCAAATACAGATCATGTGATGCCAGCGCATCATTTTGAGCAGTTTTATTGTGTTAAAAGGCATCTCAGAAACAGAATAAAATCATCTGAAATCATGCGCTACACTTCCGAAGTGTAGATTGATCCATAGTTCTCAAGAACCGGAAAAAGAGCAAATATTCCGGTCAAAAGTGCCATGTCAAAATACAGATCATGTGATGCCAGCGCATCATTTTGAGCAGTTTTATTGTGTTAAAAAGGCATCTCAGAAAGAGAATAAAATAATCTGAAATCATGCGCTACACTTCCGAAGTGTAGATTGATCCATAGTTCTCAAGAACCGAAAAAAAGCAAATATTCCGTCAAAAAGTGCCATGTCAAAATACAGATCATGTGATGCCAGCGATCATTTTGAGCAGTTTTATTGTGTTAAAAGGCATCTCAGAAAGAGAATAAAATAATCTGAAATCATGCGCTACACTTCCGAAGTGTAGATTGATCCATAGTTCTCAAGAACCGGAAAAAGAGCAAATATTCCGCCAAAAGTGCCATGTCAAAATACAGATCATGTGATGCCAGCGCATCATTTTGAGCAGTTTTATTGTGTTAAAAGGCATCTCAGAAAGAGAATAAAATAATCTGAAATCATGCGCTACACTTCCGAAGTGTAGATTGATCCATAGTCCTCAAGAACCGGAAAAGAGCAAATATTCCGTCAAAAAGTGCCATGTCAAAATACAGATCATGTGATGCCAGC